>JAKGSA010001781.1:12596-37878 GCA_033558755.1 Philaethria dido | reverse complement strand
CAAGTTTAACTATTTTATTGTGAAATTTAGTAGCAGCGTTGAGTTCCGCCACTCAACCGCAATGCCTCAATTTGGCGGAAAGTGGGGAACGGAAATGTTGAAAGAGAATGGAGTGACTTAACACTTCTCTGGTTCCCCATGCCTACCCCGCTTTATGCGGGATACAGCGTGAAGCTACTACAACAATTTCGTTTCCCACTTTCCGCCGGATTGAGGAATTTCGTGCTGAGTGGCGGAACTCAACGCCGCGCTTTACTTTCACAAGAGCGAGAAAATGAAAATATTAAATATTATTTAGAATTTTCATTTCCTGGAGTGGGTATCGAACCTATAACCTGTCGAGTTTACAGTCACACTCTTGTGCCTCAAGCCACTACAGGCTTCTATGAACCTATGTCCTTTTATCTATTACAATATTTAAGACAAAAATTTAACTATTTTCCTTTGATTTCTCGAAATATTAAGTAAATGATAAATGTTATTTGGACAGAGTTAGACAGGTGACGCCCGGCCACCGGCGATGTATGACAAATTGTTTTATAAAACCTGTATATAGCTTATACAGCGGGTTTGAAAATGTTGAAAATTGTAATCTATATATAAATACGTGAAGCAAAAACTTTGGATCCCTTTTTACGAAAATTACGCGGTTGGAGGAGCATGAAACTTGGCACACTTGTAGTGTATATATAGAGAAGGAGTGCAGAATCATAATATTTTTTTCAAAGAATGCCATGGTTTGACATCCATGTTTATATAAAGTGACATATACGTTACTACACAATGCGTTATTAACGCGTTTACGGGGACACTAGTATGAGTATAATAAAGTGATTTTAGTGGAAGAGAGATTGGTCACTAACTTCTTATTTTTCGGTTGAGGTTATTAATTCGACTGGTTTTTTCGATCATTCTTTTTTATCCTTCAGTCATCCTTTCAGTAGTTTTTGCGTGAAAGGATAACAAACATCCATCGATTTTTACTTTCGCATCTATAATAATATATTAGTAGGATATTTGGAGTAGAAATAGTTGGGAGGATAGATTGTATTGTAGACTGCCATAAGCTCTTTCTAAAAAAAAGTCCCGCTGAGTTTCTTGAGCCGGTACTTCTCAGGTCTGAGGCATTAAATTTAGTGAACAGGTGGTAAATTATTTGACGTTCAAAAAATGAAGCATGTAACTTCTTATTTTGAATAAAATTATTTGACTTTGACTTTTGAATTTCTTACCACATTAAAACATGTCACTTTCATGAAAAGGTTCATGATAATGCGTAAAAAATAAATAAAATTTTAATTCCCATTGACCACTTCAAAAATTCTGCGACTAACAGCTAGAATTAAAAATACTAGCGCCCCGTTGACGCGTTAACAACGCGTTGCCTAGCAACGTATATATCAATTTATATAAATATGAATGTCAAACCATGGTAGTGTGTGTAACATTTATTTTATTAATTTAACATATTTTTATGTGTTATTTTAAAACGATATTAGTATTCCCTATATAAGCTATAAGTGTGCCAAGTTTATGCTCCTCCGTCCGCGTAATTTACGAAAATTACGCGGACGGAGGGGTAAAAAGGGGTACAAAGTTTTTGCTTAACATATTAATATATAGATATTATTTTAAACAATTCTCAACACGCTGTATAACTAGAAAAAAAAGTAACAATCATTAAATTTGACAAATGACGCGTTGACACTTGCGGCTGCACGCAGGTACATGTTTTTTCACCCACCATCCCCCACTTCACTGGCATTGTGGGTTTCTAGCGAATATGCCGCTAATTGATTTTGTATTTTTTTTTATATTTAAGTTTTTTGGATTTTGTTAAATTTTGATTTTTGTTTTCGTAGGATTTTAGGTGTAACTTTAGTTTTTTTATAGGTATAGTAGTTTACGCGTAAATTATGTGCTTTAGCAACGTATATACGTATAATATTTTTGAGGTATTATTATGAAAAATATTGACTTTCGGCACTTGTGTCTGTCTGTCCATATATAAAACGCTCGCATTACTGACTGACAGACAGCGTACACGTGAAACTACTGTACATAGAAACATGACATGTGGCGCGTAGGAACGCGGAGAATGTAGGGGAATGCTGAGAGAGGATTTCCTGAAATTCTTATAGAAGCAGGGAAAATGAGATATTTTGAATAACATTATTTGATTTAACTTTCACTGATGATGATGATGATCAAGATGAGGTCTGTCATTGCACAGAGACATAAGCGTCCGACTGTAAAATCGACAGGTTGTGGGTTTCATATCCAGGGTATGAAGATATCCAAGATATCCTGAAAATTCCCCTCGCTAGTAACAAGACAAAGCGCGTCGTTGAGTTCCACTTATTAGCACGCGGCGGAAAGTACAGAACGGAAATTTTAGGAAAACGGAGTGTTTTAACACTAGATTCTCAGGTTCCCTCTACCTATTCTGCTATGTGCGGGTAAACATATATATATATATATATATATATATATATATATATATATATAATTCCATTGACCACTTCAAAGCTCTGCGAGTAACAGCTAGAATTGCAATACTAGCGCCCCAAGTTGACGCAGCAACAACGCGTTGCCTAGCAACGTATATATCAATTTATATAAATATGAATGTCAAACCATGGTAGTGTGTGTGTGTAACATTTATTTTATTAATTTAACATATTTTTATGTGTTATTTTAAAACGATATTAGTATTCCCTTATATAAACTATGCAGTGCAAGCTAAGTTTCATGCTCCTCCTCGTCCGCGTAATTTTCGTAAAAAGTGGGCGCCAAAGTTTTGCTTAACATATTAATACAGGTATATATTTTAAACAATTCTCAACACGTTGTATATAACTAGGAAGTAACAATCATTGGGGTTTGACAAATGACGCGTTGACACTCCCAGGCCGTGTTTTGTACATGTTTTTTCACCCACCATCCCCACTTCACTGGTATTGTGGGTTTCAGCGAATATGCCGCTAATTGATTTTATATTTTTTTCGATTTTGTTAAATTTTGATTTTTGTTCTTTCGTAAGGATTTTAGGTGTAACTTAGTTTTTTTTTTATAGCTATACTAATTCTACATGCGTAAATTATGCTTTAGCAACGTAAATACGTGTAATATTTTGTTATATTCATTTGAGGTATTATTAAGTGAAAATATTGACTTTCGGCACCTGTGTTTGTCTGTCCATATATAAAACGCCTGCTCGAAACTACTTGCGCATGAATGATGACAGCGTGGCTTGAACCATGCAGCGTAAATAAATGCTGTAAAAGGATTTCCTGAAATTCTGGAGCAGGAAAAATGAGATATTTTGAATAACATTATTTGATGTAACTTTAACTGATGATGATGATTATCAAGATGAGGTCTGTCGTTGCACAGAGACATAAGCGTCCTGGACTCCCTGTAAATCGACAGGTTGTGGGTCTGATATCCAGGGCAGGTATGAAGATATCCAAGATATCCCCTGAAAATTCCTCGCTATAACAAGACAAAAAGTACTGCTGAGTTCCACTCACTTAGCACGCGGCGGAAGTACAGATCGGAATTTTAGGAAAACGGAGTGTTTTAACACTAGGTTCTCGTATTCCTCTACCTATCATGCTATACGCGGATAAATATATGTATATATATATATATATATATATATATATATATATATAATGAGATATTGCGTGGTCGAACCCATCATTCCTTGAGTATAAATTAAGTTAGTACTTTTAATATTTAACTTAACAATAACATAATAATTTATTATGAGAATTTAAGTCCCTAGAGAGAAGTATTTCGTTTTAAAGAACAAAATGTATGAAACTTACAAAAAATGTTGCTACGGCAAAGTTAGGGAAATAAGGAAATATCAAAAACTGCCGCCGCTTCTTCCTACTCTCCCCTAAAGAGTTAGGAAATTTTTGACAAATGACTCTTTACGCTACTGGATACGTCTTTGCGGTAGCCTTTTGTGATTTTTTTGGAAATAATAATAAGGGTTATTTTGACTATAAAAGGGATGGTTGTCGGCAATGATCTTCGATTTACAATGATTATGCACCTCGCTGACGTGGAATTCACGTCATTTAAAATTCTATTCCTGGTTGGCGTTGACGTGAATTCATGTCATTTGAAATTATAATATCATATTATCAACATTGATATTTCAAAACAGCCTGTACTTTTATCTGCCTTGACGATAAAGTTTGCGACAATCCAGCTTCATATTTCATTAGATTTTCGAACCTCAGAAATTTCACATGCCATACATAGCTTCTCACGCTGTATCCCGCATATATAGGTAGGGTGAGTGGAAAAACCCCGAAAAGTGTTGCTAATTACGGTCCCACTTTCTGCCGAATTGAGGTACGGTGTGCCGAGTGGCGGAACTCAACGCCACGCTTTGCCTTGTTGATTAAATCCAAAGCAAATGAAAAATCTACTCTGGAGTGGGAATCGTAACCACAATCTGTCATGTTTATAGCCCCACGTTTTCAGCCTTTTAGCGCCACGACAGGCGCTAAATCTTGTTCTCCATATATATAAAATTGAGATGCCGGCCCGTGAAGCGTGTCACGATGAACTCGAAAATCCAATGTAATGCTTATTATGAATTAGTATATATATATATATATATATATATATATATGGTATGAGCATATAAAGAGAGCAGATATATGGAGTATAAGTAAGCATATGCATATGCAAGTTACATCCCACTCCTACCCAATATGTCTTTAAGTCATATAAGAAGTGAAAACAGAGTGTCTTTAACACTGTATACTTCTGTCCGATTGGAAATGTGTGGAAAATCTCCAGGAAATGTATTTTCATCTCCTGGGCGTGTTGACAAGTCAAAAGCGTGGCGTTGAGTTCCGCTACACAGCACGCAATGCCCCTCAATCTGGCGGAAAATGGGGAAAGGAGCATCTTAACACTAGGTTCTCAGGTTCCCTGTCTACCCCGCTACTATGCGGATACAGCGTGAAGCCATGTCTGTGGCTGTGTAGTGCCTTAACACGTCGGTTCTCAGGTTCCCTGCCTACCCCGCTATATGCGTGTGATACAAAGTGAAGATAAAAAAAAACAAACAAACCGTTACATTGAAGTAGGTAGTACTACCGTTACGTGTTAAAAATATTTTTACAAAATGTTCTTAGGAGTGTAATTACTATTATGTTTTTCTATTAATCGCAATTCTTAACATTGACATATGATGACTGGATGACGTTTAATGAATTTTGGAAAGTGGTTTTTAGAGTTGTATCGACTGATTTTTGATTGAATTTTTGTTATTTTATAGATATAGTACGGCGTTGAGTTCCGATGCAGAACATGTGATGTCTCGATTTTAGGTGGAAAGTGGAGAACGGAGTGTCTTAAATATTGTGGATTCTGTCTATTTACGAGTATATATGATATGTAGAAAGCGTGAATATATTTTGGTTTGTATGGAGAAGAAGTGCAAAAAAAAAAAAAAACCATATTTTTATATTATATATGGTTGAAATAAAACACCTGTCGTGCGCTAGAGGCACAAGCGTGACTGTAAATGCGATACAGGTTGTGGGTTCGATTTCCACCCAGGAAATGGATGTTTTCATTTCTCCTGGTTTGGTAACAGGCAAAGCGCGCGGCGTTGCAGTATCGCCACCTCAGCATTTCTAAATGCCTCAATTGCGGAAAGTTATCCTCTCTCAGCACTCCCCACACTCCCCTCGCGTACCTACACGCCAGCATGTCATGTTTCTATATTCAGTAGTTTCTCGTTCTCCTCTCTTTAGCACTCTCTCACATTCCCGCGTCCCTACACGCCACATGTCATGTTTCTATGTGCAGTAGTTTCGCGTGTACGTGGTCTGTCAGTCACTCAGTAACGCAAGTGGTTATATATATATATATATATATAAAAATTCATACGGAACTTATAGTTTTCTTTATGGACCGCACTTTGCTGTTTCATTTTTTATAATATGTAATCGAAAAGTTTCATCTTTCCTTTATAATGTGTGATTGAACTGATTTTGATGAGACTTTCACTGATCTCCAATAATTTTTCTTGCATTTGCATTAATGAAAGACAAGATTTCTAATTCTTATTTAGATGACGCCTTTCGTATCGAGGCTCAAGCGTGCGACTGTAAACGCGACAGGTTGTGGATTCGATTCCCACTCCAGGAAATGTAAAAGTTTAGTATTTTCATTTCCTGGACTTGGTAACAAGACAAAGCGCAGCGTTGAGTTCCGCCACTCAGCACGTACTCCTCAATTCGACGGAAAGTGGGGAACGGAGTATCTTAACACTAGGTGAAGCTAAAAAAAAATGACGTGAAGAGACACATATACTTACCTCTGGAGGTAAGAGTGACAGTAAAACTAATGTAGAGCTTGCAATAATATAATAGCTTCACGCTGTATCCCGCATATATCAGGGTAAGCAGAGAGAACCTGAGAACATAGTGTTAAGACACTACGTTCTCTTTTAACGATATTATAAATGGAAATAAAATATTTTCTTGATTATATTTAAATTTTGGTAAGACAAAACGTGGCGTTGAGTTCCGCTATTTGACACGTCTGTGTCGATTTCAGGTGAAAAACGCAAAAAATATGGCTAGACATTTTTTTTTCTTTCTTTTTTTTTTTTATTATTTAATGCAGAGTCCCTCTGACATAATCAGAGACTTTGTAAACATTTTTATAACATTCAATTTTTTAATTAAAACTTATATTGGAGAATTTTGTTTTTAACTTAGCAATCAATATCAAAATATAATTTAGTTAAAAACATTTCAATAATTACTGAGTTTAAAATTCCAAAGTGATTTAACTCATGCTTAGAAATTATAAGAATACATTAAAAATACCAAATTTATAATGGCTAGACATTAAGTGGATGCACTAAGGACGAGTTTTGACTTCTTAATATAATTCGTTACAGTTGGAATCGAACCCATAACCATAATGTTTACAGATACACGCTGTCACAATGCGCTACGATGACCTTATTCTGCCCACTCTACTTTATTATAACATTCTATTACCAGTTTTTTATATTCTTTCAACTAGACAAAGCAATGACAAAACGCGGCGTTGAGTTCCGCCATATAACACAAAAAGTCTTGAATTCAGACGGAAAATTGTGAACCGAGTGTCTTACCAATATCTCTCTGCTATGCGAGATAAAACATGAAGCTTATTTAACCAATATTCGAACCTGTTACTAACTCAACAGTCACAAATTAAACTATAATATAAATATCAAAATGAAACCAAAGAATACCAACGTTGACTTTCATTCCGATCCTTATTATCGATCATAGATCTATGGATCATTGATCTATAGATCTGTGACCGGCTAGACCAATGATCTATAGATCATTGTCGGTGGATCGCGGGGGTCAGCCGTGGTAATTACGTTCCTATTCACTTGTTGAGCATTCATTATATGATTATGTAGTACGAGTGGAGGCTTTCTTTAAATGTCTATAAGAGGGTTATTTAATTAAATTTGCTATTGGACACTAAAGTGGTTCTCGGTTCAAATCTCGTTTAGAAAAAAAGAAAAGAAGTGGTTTTTTGGTTTTACGTTCACGTTTTATTGTGTATAGCAGGGTAGATAGATTTCCGCCGGATTTTAAGATATTGTGACATCCCAGGTGCGGGTAAAGGCAGTGTCTGCAAATATCGCCACTAAGTGCCCGCTTCCATCTGCAACTTCGAAATGCAGTTTCTAAAAATCATGTCATCTTTGCTTTGTCTTTTTCCAGAACGTGGAAACATTTCAATTGGGAAAAGAAACCTACGAAAACGCGTTTATAGTCAGATATCGTCTCATTATTACGGTGTATATATATATATATATATATATATATATAGTTTATTATCACTGAATCCTCAGTGCAGTATAAAAATACACGTTACACCTGGTATGAGGCCACTCTTCTCTCTTCTTTTCATCGAACTGACCAATGCAGCGATTTGTCTTACTAAAAACAAACCTGGTATAAAAATTAGTTTTGTTTTTCACCATAGATAGAAAAGAATTGGGTCTTAAGACATTCGCTTATCTGCTTTTCCACAAAAATGGAGACATTGCGTGTTATATGGTGGAACTTAACGCTGCATCTTGTCTTACTCGGTACAGCGAAATTAGCCCTGGGAGTGAAACGTTACACATAACACTCAAGTTTTTTTAACTAACTTCACGCTGTATTCCTTCGCATATAGCAGGTAGGCAGAGGGAACCTTCGGAGAACCATAGTGTTAAGACACCTGTTCTTCCGTTCCCCACTTCCACCGGATTTTAGAAATTGCGTGCTAAGTGGCGGAACTTAACGCCGCGCTTTGCCTTAATACCAGACCCTAGAAACAGACATAGACCAGACCTAGAGTGGGAATCGAACCCACAACTCCGTCGCGTTTGGTTAAATGCATCGCGTTTGTGCCTCAAGACACGGCAGGTGTTATTTTTATTTGCAAAAAAAATTATAAAAATATGTGGGTACATACATTTTACGAAAAATCCCATAAAAGCAGACATTTAGTACTGACGTAATTTAACTGTAACACAAGTTAACTTTCTTTTAGTCGTAGTCATATTAATGTTAAGTAACGGTTAGTTTTGATTCTGTCTGAAAAACTGGACGGTTTTGTGTTGTATGGTGGTATGCGGTTCAATTTTTTTTCTTTTTAATATTAAATAAATCTAGTGTCCCCGATGACGCGTTAACAACGCGTTGTCTTTAGCAATATATGTATATGTCACTTTTTATTTGTTTTTTATTTATTTTTCTGTTTATTGGTTCACAAAACAAATTACAATCGGTATACAAGTAAATGACGATAAAATTACAACTATTGTAGAAACGATTGCCTATTTTTATGTAGACACAGCATGCATTGATAATTATTACAAACAGGCAAGATAATAAAAAAATAAGAAATAAATAAACTAAATAACTTAAATAAATAACTTAACTTAAATAAATAAATAACTTTATATAAACATGGATGTCAAACCATGATAGTGTGTATAATATTTATTTTATTTATTTAATATATTTTTATCCATTATTTTAAAATGATACAATCATTCTGCACTTCTTCGCTATGTATTTATATAGTATATAAGTGTGCCAAGTTTCATGCTCCTCCGTCAGCGTAATTTTCGTTAAAAGGAGTAATTCATTGATAAGAAGTAGGCAACAACAATATTTGGACTCTCATTGGAAGAATTTTATCATATTTCTTAAGCTTAGCTAAGTAATATGAAAATGTAGAGAAAGTTGACAAAAGGTAACCACGTGTCCGTAGTGATCAGAATAAATATTATGAAACAAAAGATGAGAAACGATGTGTCAAGAGACACCCGTATGGAACGAAGTTCCTTTCGATCAATTAGTGAAGGAATTGTACATACATACATAGCTTCACGCTGTATCCCGCATATAGCAGGGTAGACAGAAGGAACCTAGTGTTAAGACACTCTGTTCCCCACCTTCCGCCCAATTGAGGCATTGCGTGCTGAGTGACGGAACTCAACGCCGCGCTTTGCCTTGTTACCAAACCCAGGAATTAAAAAATTCCATTTCTTGGAGTGGGAATTGAACCTGTTGCGTTTACAGTCGCACGCTTGTACCTCTGCGCCACGACAGACGTTAAAGGAGTTGTAATAACATTTTATTTCTTGAAAGTTATAATATATTTTTTTTATTATTTACAAAAAAAAATTTTCTATGAGAGGGAGAGACTGAGAAACACGCGCACGCCGCATGGCCTACAACTGTAGCAAAAAGTGTCGTTACAACTTTTGGTCTTAACTTTTTCCTTCTCACAACTATAACTAAAAATCGTTGGCATTGGCAAAAGGCGTTGAGTTCCGCCACTCAGCACGCAATACATCAATACAGCGGAAAGTGGGGAACGGAATTGGTGAAAAAGAACGGAGTGTCTTAACACTAGGTTCTAAAGTTCTCTCTGCCTACCCTGCTATATGCGGGATACAGCGTGAAGATAAAAAAAAACAAGGTTGTCCGAATGAAATTAGCCATTCTGTTCCTCATTTGCAGCCCAAAATCGCAACACTTGATTAGCGCAACTAAACGCCAAAAATTAACATTTGACTTTAAATTATATCAGTGTTAAACGCCGTACATATCCACAACACGTAACTAGTGTAAGCTAGTTTATTCCACCCCATTATGGGCATAACGCAAATGATCCATGGATCGTATCGATCATTGTAGATCAATGTTTTTGCCACATGTTGTTATGACATGAGTGATGATCTTCTATTAAGGTAGCGGATTCCATGCCCGGGCAGTAAATTGTAGATATTGTCGTGTGATGGTTCTAGGTTGAATTCTAAAAAAATAATCAAAAAAAAAAAAAGTTTTAAAGTGTTAAGAACACGGCAGGGCTCGAACCCGCGCCTCTTGGGAACCGTCAAAGCGCTCTGACCACTAAGCCATGCGTTCAATAAAAATATATTCTTTTATATATCAGGCCTTTTTGGGTATAGCAGGTTAGACAGAAAGAACATAGTGGTAAGACACTTCTTTTCCCATTTTTAAGCTAAAATTGAGATATTGAATGAGTGGCGAGTCTACTTATAATTGATAAGCTTTACGCTGTATCCCGCATATAACAGGGTAGTTGACGTGTTAAAACACTCCGTTTCCCACTTTTCGCCGAATTGAGGCATTGCGTGCTAAATGGCGGAACTCAACGACGCGCTTTGCCTTGTTACCAAACCCAAGAAATGAAAATACTAAATTTTACATTTCCTGGAGTGGGAACCGAACCCACAACCTGTCGCGTTTACAGTCGCACGCTTGTGCCTCAAGACACGACAAGCGTTTTTTTGTTATTTTGACTATTAAATTTGATATATTAAATATTATTACGCACGCACGCAATGCCTCATTTCGGTGGAAAGTGGGGAACGGAGTGTCTTAACACTAGGTTCCCTCTGCCTACCCTGCTATATGCGGGATACAGCGTGAAGCTATGTATGAATGCAATTAAGCATGTTATGAAAAAAAAACTAACTTTAACTCTATAAATGCATAGTGATCGATCACTAAATGACTTTTACTAAGTGTCCTGTCACTTATTACAGTACATACATAAAATGTTCTAGAAAGTCCATTCATTTTGAGCTAACGGTAACTTCTAGATTAATTGTTCCTAGATTTTGTAAAATGTAGGTTTATTATGTGTTTATTTTTATGACCATCATGTCTGTGTGACAGCGTGTTACCGTAAACGCGATTGGTTGGGGTTCATATACTTGAGGGGGAATTTAATTTTCTTTTTTTTTTTAACTTCACGCTGTTTTTTTAACTTCCCACATATAGCAGGGTAGGCAGAGGGAACCTGAGAACCTAGTGTAAAGAACCTAGGTTAAGTATTTAATAGTATTCGTAACTCAACGCCGCGCTCTATCTTACGGAGTGATTTTATTAGATTTTATCCATTCTCTCTAAAAAATAATCATAACTGCTCGAATTCGGTAGTATAAATGGAAAAATACTTTTTTATATAATTATATGTATGGATATTAATTATTACATACATAGCTTCACGCTGTATCCCGCATATAGCAGGGAAGGCAGAGGGAACCTGAGAACCTAATATAAAGACACTCCGTTCCCCACTTTCCGCCGAATTGAGGCATTGCGTGCTGATTGCCGGAACTCAACGCCGCGCTTTGCCTTATTACCAAAGCCAGGAAACGAAAATACTAAACATTTACATTTCCTAGAGTGGGAATCGAACCCACAACCTGTCGTAAAGTCGTTAAATACTTTCCTTTTAATTATATGTAACATACAAATGTATGAATATTTAATTATTGTTCAATTTAAAAATAATATAGTGATTGTAGAATTATATTCACTTGAGTTTTATAAGAATGGATCTAACTGTCTGACAATCAATCAAAGAATACATATATAAATAAAATTGTAATGTCTGTTTGTAATATTAATAACCGCTTTTTACTACATGCATCTGAATATATCTACGATATATATACCAAAATAGTATTTACATTTTTTGTCCGTCTGTCTGTTTGTTCCGGCTAATCTCTGAAATGGCTGGACTGATTTTGAAAGGACTTTTACTGGGATGTAGCTGATGTGATAAGGAGTAATTTAAGCTGTTTTTTTTTTTGAAAAAAACTTTGTTGTTAAATTTTAAGCGGACGAAGTCGCGGGAGCAGCTAGTAAAAAATAAAATGTTCTTATTCTTGTTCGTTTGTCTGTCTGTTTAATTATATAGATTTTTTTTTATAATAGTATATAGGAAAGGTTTATCAGTGTTTCTTTTCTCCTTCTATTTGATGTAAATATATGAATTCTGTATTATAATAATTCACAGCGTTGAGTTCCAGCACCCAACACGTAAAGTCTCGTCACTGTGTGTTAAGTGATTTTTTACAATTTTTTTTTTCTTTATTACAATAAAAAAATATTTGTTTATTTATATCGATTAAGTGGAGAGCGGAGTGTTTGACAACGAGTCTTGAGAGATGAAACTTGATATAAGAAATTATATTTAATTAAAACCAATATTTGATATATGCAGGGTTTCCTAAAGAAGACGCTATACGAGTAATATATCGCGAACAGTGGTGAGGTGCCATATAACATGGTTTCCACCGGCTTGTGTAACTTTACAAAGTATAAGTATGACACCCAAAAAAAGCCAGGAATTGACCATATAAGAATATTGACCATAAAATTGCTAAAAAACAAGCGCTCTGACATCTTAAACATCTAAAAAAAATAGTCATCGCCAAAATTTGATAGTGAAATAACTAAATACCCTCACATCCTATACCGGCTTCCCTAAAAATTACCGGCTTGCCTAAATATATGTACTGGCTTCCCGAAATATACATCGGCTTGCCTAACTAAATTTTTCACCCCTCCACTGCTACGGAGTGTGGACAAACATATACGTAGAGACTTTATGGCATCATAACGTCATGCCCTTTAGAGTGACGGCGAATACACAGAACTTCATATAAAAAATATGCGCGAATTTAAATGTGACAATAGTACAATTACTTAATTGCACTACAATAGTGTTAATAATATGAATTTAATTAGTTTTTATGGTGTTTTTCTAGAAGCAATATTTTTCTAACTAAGCTTCTTAGAAATGTGATCAAAATAATTAGGGTTTTAACTAAAAAAAAAAACCTAGTTCAAATGAAATAAATTTAAATGGGACCACATCAGAAGCTCTAGATTTTTTTTTAGCTTCACGCAGTATCCCGCATATAGCAGGGTAGGCAGAGAGAACCTAGTGTTAAGACACCGTTCCCCACTTTCCGCCGAATTGAGGCATTACGAGCTGAATGGCGGAACTCAACGCCGCGGGAAGGACTAGATGTGATATAAAAATTGGCTTGGCGGTGCATATAAGTCAGTTAAATAAAGCATATATTAGAATAATTGTAAGGTTTACTATTTTTATAATTTTTTACCAAACTTAAAAATTATTTTATATTTTAATATTAAATATTACATTACATATATTACATACTGTATAATATATCTATCTCAATCTCTCACCAACTTAATCCTATACATTTATTTGTTGTGACGCATTTTCGTTACATTGAGTTTAAAATTACAATCATTCTAATGAAGATTCACTTATAAAAAAATAAAAGACCAACCAACATATCTTAATTATTTTTTTTCTTTCTATATATTAAAAAAAATAGCTTCACGCTCTATCACGCTTAGAAGAATCTAGTGTTAAGACACTACGTTCGCCTTTTTCAATCACAAAAAAATAAAGAAATTCGATACATCTCACTCAACGGCAACATTTTCTATCGCCATGAATGTTAAAAAAAAATAAGTTCACGTTTAGAAAGGAGAATATAGTGTTAAAACACGCTGATTTCTTTTTTCCATCTAAATTAGATACAAGTACATTAAGTAAACGCGACAGGTTGTGGGTTCGATTCCCGCTCCAGGAAATGGAATTTTTAATTTTCTGGGCTTCGTAACAAGGCAAAGCCCAGCGTTGACTTTGATTAAAACAAGAATATAAATTAAAATATAATTTAAAAAAAAAAATTTTTTTTTTTCAAAAAACTTAAATGTACAAATCTATATTGAAGTTTCCCAAAAATTAATATTTTTTAAATAGGTCACTATACTTCTAAAAGCGCGACATTACGTGCAAAGTGCAATAAAATTAAGAAGTATACATATAAATATATGAATAGTTAAAAAAATATACGTGAATATGCGTGAAGCCGCGTGAAACCGCGTGCAACACATATACTAAACCCCAATTAAACTTTAAAAGCTTGAAGAAAGCAGTATTCCACATGTACCGTTAGAAAATGTCATACAATTTCACACTAAGACATTTCACGATATGATTCGTTACTGCGCGGTCGTTGCGCACGCGCAGCTCAAAGTAAAATCTTTTAAAATCACTCAAAATCTCCCAAAATCCATTGAAATAATGTGATTGTCACTCTCTTTTCCACCAAAAGTACCTGATTTTAGTGAAATTTGTGCAATATATCTAGTTTTTTTCGTTTTTTTTTTATATAGTTTTTTTAGTGCAATATTAGTGGTTTAAGTTTAGTGTTATGGATTTGTTTGAATATCAGGTGAGTTATTTTTTTTTTATAGAAGAGAGTGTAGAGTTCATTCACTAAGTATAATAACTTGTTGGTAACTTTTGGATATATTTTAAACAGGAAAAAACTTTAATTAAATATTTCTTCTATATACATACATACATACATAGCTTCACGCTGTATCCCGCATATAGCAGGGTAGACAGAGGGAACCTAGTGTTAAGACACTTCGTTTCTCACTTTCCACCGAATCGAGGCATTGCGTACTGAGTGGCGGAACTCAACGCCGCGCTTTTGCCTTGTACCAAACCTAAGAAATTAAAAATTGCTTTTCCTGGAGTGGGAATTGAACCCACAACCTCTGTGCCACGACAGGCGTTAAATGGGGAATTATTATATCTATATATAAATAAGATCTCTTTTTACGAAAATTACGCGGACGTAGGAGCATGAAACTTGGCACACTTATAGTTTATATAGAGGAATGCAGAATGATAATATTTTTTAAATAATGCATAAAATATATACAAAATTAATGAAATAAATGTTACACACACTACCATGGCTTGACACCCATCCTTATATAAAGCGATATATACATAGGTTGCTAGGACGCGTTATTAACGCGTCAACGGGAACACTAGTTAACAAAATTGCGCTTGAAAAACATCTAAAAAACACATAATTATACATTTGACATTCACATTAGATAAAAACTAGCAATTTAGACTTCAAGGTCCCGGGTTCGGTTCCCCGAGCGGTAATTTTATAATTTTCACACAATAACATGGCGGACCGACAATTTTGGACACAAAAACTTAAATTGCTACTGCTTGTTGCTTTTTTGTTTGTGAGATTGATATTAGATATATTACATACCGATACGTATGTAAGTATATGTTACCGACGATTTTAGTATAACCGACTTCTAAAAGGTGAACTACTCTTGATACTTTTTGATATGATAGCTAGTGCTTCTTATGTGGTCCCATTTAAAGTTAGTTAGGAGCGAATTAGAAGTTTTTGAGCTATTCGTAATATTTTTGCATTTTTCTTTTTTTTAATATTAATCATCAATTCAACGCCTGTCGTGGCGCAGAGGCACAAGCGTGCGACTGTAAACGCTGTCGCGTGGGTTCGATTCCCACTCCAGGAAATGTAAAATTTAGTATTTTCATTTCCTTGGGTTTGGTAACAAGGCAAAGCGCGGCGTTGAGTTCCGCCACTCAACACGCAATGCCTCAATTCGGCGGAAAGTGGGGAACGGAATTGTTGAAAGAGAATGGAGTGTCTTAACACTAGGTTCTCTGGTTCCCTCTGCCTACCCCGCTATATGCGGGATACAGCGTGAAGTTAAAAAAAAAAGAATTATTCATGCCTGGATATATTATTAAGATATGTTGTATATAGCTAAACGTTACCGCCGGCTTTTTTAATTTCTATTGGAATGTGGACATGTTAACAAGTCCCGCAGTAAATGATAGTCCTAGGTTCAATTTAAGTAAAGTAATTATAATTGTTATGTCGGGTTAGATATGGCAGCGTTAAACTCTGTTACTCAACAATGTCTATCGATAAGAGGAAAACAGGGAATCCGCGGTCTGTCTTATAATGTAAAATAAATATTTTAATTTATATAACATATTTATAATTGCCTCAATTCAGCGGAAAGTGGGGAACGGAGTGTCTTAACACTAGGTTCCCTCTGCCTACCCTGCTATATATGTGGGATACAGCGTCAAGCTATGTATGTATGTATGTAATATATTTATCGCTTGCGTTACTGAGTGACAACGTACATATGAAACTAACTGCATATAGAACTAGAACATGTGGCGTGTAGGGACGCGGGGAGTGTAGGGGAGTGCTGAGAGAGGAGAACGAGAAACTACTGCACATAGAAAAATGACATGTGGCGTGTAGGGACGCGGGGAGTGTAGGGGAGTGCTAAGAGAGGAGAACGAGAAACTACTGGGCATAGAAACATGACATGTGGCGTGTAGGGACGCGGGGAGTGTAGGGGAGTGCTAAGCTCTCCAGTACTCTCTACTCTCTGCCACATAAAAAACATAAAAACCCCACATTTTCCATAAACTTAACACAGTTATTAGACGGTGGTTATTAGAAAACATCGCGTGTCACAAATTGCAATATGGCATGTGTAATTTATCCGCCTTGAGACGACAAGGTCGCGGCCGTGGTCTGTAGTTATATTAGGTAACAGTTATCATGGGTTCGATTCCGGTAGAAAATTTGAGCATTAACTGTATGTGTTTTTATAACGCTGGCGGAAGGTTACCCAGATCGGGGTTACACAGGGCTATTTAGGTTTTTTACTTAGCGACATCTCTGAGGTAGCCGTTTTCGATCCGTTCTATCCGTTGTCCTTCTTAGACTCTTGCTCACATAAGTTCACCAAAGGGTGAAAAGTAGACATGGGCGTTATCGTTTTTTAGCTGTAACGGTTACATATCGGATATGAAGTTTTCATATCCGATATCAAAACCGATTTCAGATATCGAGTTTGCATTTCGATAGTTTTCATTATGATTTAGTTTTCGTTACGATGTAGTTTTCATATCTCATCGTCGAGTTGTCGTTACGTTTTGTATGTAGTTATTTGATATATTATCATTTAAATCCCTTCTCTACTTGACCAGCATTTAAAACTGTTTTTAATGTAACGTTGCGTAACTCAACACTGCGCTTTTTATTACACAAACACCCACGAGAATTTTTTTTAACTTCACGCTGTATCCCGCATATAGCAGGGTAGGCAGAGGGAACTTAAAAACCTAGCGTTAAGACACTCCGTTCTCTTACAACAATTCTGTTCTCCACTTTCCACCGAATTGAGGCATTGCGTGCTGAGTGGCGGAACTCAACGCCGCACTTTGCCTTGTTACCAAACCCAGGAAATGAAAAGACTAACATTTCCTGGAGTGGGTATCGAACCCACAACCTGTCGCGTTTACAGTCGCACGCTTGTGCCTCTGCGCCACGACAGGCGTTGAACACCCGCGGGATTCGAACCCAATACTATTTTAATAGACTACAGTAGCAACACATAGTTTTTTTTTATATTTTCATAAATTAACGTATCAATAGCTATTTTATAGAAGTGTCAATGAGTTAAGAATTTGACATATATGAATTAAATGCGTTATATTTTTGAAGTTTATTACTGTAAGTGTGAAATATATATGTCTTGTGCATTATAATGCAGTGGTAGAGCGATGTGGAGGTTCTAGGTTCGATATAAAAAAATCTAATAGATTTCATAAGCTTCAACTATGCCATCGTGGCATAGCGTGAAACTGTAATCGCGACATGTTGTGGGTTCATACGCACTACAGGGAATGAAAGTATTAAATAATATTAAGTATTTTCGTTTTTTCGATCTGGTAACAAGGAATAACGCGGCGTTGAGTTTCGCCACTTAGGACGCAATGCTTCAATTTCGGTGGAAAGTGGGGAACGAACATTTTAATAGAACGGAGTGTCTTAACACGTCCGTTCTCAGGTTCTCTGCCTACCCTGCTGTGTGCAGGATACAGCGGAAAGATAAAAAAAGTCATTGTAAATATGACGGTTGTGAGTTCGATTCCCACTCGAGATAAAATTATATTTATGTAATTTATTTTCCCTCGCTGTGGTAACCCAAAGCGCGGCGTTGAGTTACGTCACTCACCACGCAAAGCCTCAATTTCCCTCGGTTCTCAGGTTCCCTCTGCCTACCCTGTTATATGCGGGATATAGGGTGAAGACAAAAAAAAATATAATTGCAGAACTTCTCACGGGAATCGAACCTGCTGCTATCAATATTAGAAGAGTTACTAAACATATACATAGAAGTAAACGAAAACGCTTGAAAAATTAGAAATTTCTGTATATTTATTTGCACAATCATGATGATACTTCAGATTATAGCTAACCAACAGTCAACCGTTTTACTAATATTTGAATTACACTTTTAAACCATAATGGTGCAGTGGATATCATGGTAGTGAGTTCAATACACACATATATACATGCATATATACATACATACATAGGTTCACGCTGTATCCCGCATATAGCAGGGTAGGCAGAGGGAACCTTGTCTTAAAAATTGCTTTTCCTGGAATGGGAATCGAACCCACAAACTGTCGCGTTTACAGTCGCGCGTTTGAGCCTCTGCGCCACGGAAAGTGGGGAACGGAATTGTTGTAAGAGAGCGGAGTGTCTCAACACTAGGTTCTCGAGTTCTCTCTGCTTACCCTGCTATATGCGGGATACAGCGTAAAATTAAAGTGAAGCAAAAGCTTTGTACCCCTTTTTTACGAAAGTTACACGGACAGAGGAGCATGAAACTTGGCACACTTATAGTTTATATAGCAAAGGAACGCAGAATACTAATTTCTTTTTTAAATAATGCATAAAAGTATATTAAATATTTAACAAAATAAATGTTACACACACTACCATGGTTTGACATCCATGTTTATATAAAGTGACATATACGTCACTACGCAATGCGTTATTAACGCGTTTACGGGGACAGTAGTGTAAATAATACTGTAGAATATTATAAATTCTGAAGCTTTCTTTTGGTAATAGCATATCTATGGCTTAGAGTACTCAAGCCTCGTGCCAACTGTACCAACATTTTCACGTTAAAAGTGCTAAATAAATATTAGCTTAAAGCGAACCGTTCGAGATGTACAAGTACTGCGCTCTTCATAGTTGCATTTTCTATGTATTATTTGTAAAAAACTAAAAGAAACAACTATTGACGCCTGTCTTGAGGCACAAGAGTGCAATTGTAAACGCAAGAGGTTGTGGGTTCGATACCCACTCCAGGAAATGAAGTATTTCCATTTCCTGGGTTTGGTAAGAAGGCAAAGCGTGGCGTTGAGTTTCGCCACTCAGCACACATTGCCTCAATTAGACGGAAAGTGGGGAACGGAGTGTCTTAACACTAGGTTCTCTGGTTCCCTCTGCCTACCCTGCTATATGCGGGATACAGCGTGAAGTTATAAAAAAAAAAGGAAAAAATATATTACACACGTTACTATATAATTGACATACACTTTTGTATAAAGTGACATATATACGTTGCTAGGCAACGTGTTTTTTACACATCAAGGGAACTAGTTTTAATAAATCAACAAAGGATTTAAGTATTTATTTCTCATAAAATATATTACATCCTTAGTTTTAATGATAATTTTGCATCTGCTTTTCCCGTAGTCCCGTTTTAAGCTATTACCCACCACACTGTAATTAAGTACTATAGTAACTGTTTACGCGTATAGCGTTTAACTCCGAACCGGTTCTAACCAGTTAGGACTTACGAAAACATTGGAAAGTGTTTAGCCATATATTAAATATAAATCAAAGTTGCCAATTTCAATTCAGTTGCAAATCAAAGTTTAGTCATATAAATAAATCGTATAAATAAATTAAAAGTTGCGGGTTCGATTCCCACTCCAGGAATGTTTTTTCATTTTCTGAATTTGGTAACAAGGCAAAGCGCGGCTTTGAGTTCCGCCACTCAATATCAATGCCTCAAGAGTCAAGACACGCCGTCTTCCGCCTTTTATTCAAATTTAAAACATTGGGAATTGAATGGCGGAACTAACGGAGGAAAATATTGAATACAGTGTCTTGACACTAAGTTCTCTACTATCCTGCTATGTGCATACATACATACATAGCTTCACGCTGTATCCCGCATATAGCAGGGTAGGCAGAGGGAACCTAGTGTTAAGACACTCCGTTACCCACTTTACGCCGAATTGAGGCATTGTGAGCTGAGTGGCAGAACTCAACGCCTTGCTTTGTCTTGTCACAAACCCAGTAAATGAAAAATTCCATAATAAAATCTCGACTATAATAAACTAACATGATATTTCACCGTAAATCAAAGAAAAAAACGTAGAATCACGTACACAAATGAAGACTTTCTAAGATCAATATTTGGTTAACTAACTTGCATTTATTAACGGTATATGTATGTATCTTACGTTACAAGCTCGATTTTGTCGATTGCCCGCGACTTTTTACTGCTTCTGATAATTTAAATCTATGGTAAATGAAAGTCTTGTCAAGAATGTCAATGCCTCAATTCGGAAAGTGGGGAACGGAGTGTCTTAACACTAGGTTCCCTCTGCCTACCCTGCTATATGCGGGATACAGCGTGAAGCTGTGTATGTATGGAAAGGAAAGTGTTTTGAACGCAATTATTAGCTTAGCGTGATATACGACGTATTAGATATATACGAAAAGTGGGGAACGGAAATGTTAAAAGAGAACTGAGTGTCTTAACACTAGGTTCGTTAGTTCCCTTTGTCTAGTCTGCTATGTGCGGGATACAGCGTGAAGATAAATATAAAACTGACATATATGTCAATTTTTTTTTATCTTCACGCCTTTATTTTCACTTTGTTTCACGCATTTAATCCTATGGGGTTGCCCTCCATCCGGGATTCCCCGGATTTGTCCTAGTTTCGAGAGCGTCTGGGGGGCTTTCTGGAAGATTGAATAAAAAATGAAAAATTAAACGTTTTTTTTTTATAAAGAAATCAATCTGTAGTGCCTATATATACTTTTTTGATTGACTATTGTAAACGGTTTGGGTTGTGGGTTAAAATGAATAATGGAGTGTTTTAACACTAGATTCACTATGTTTACCCTGCTTTATTTTTTTTTTTATTCCGCTCGCCGCTTATACATAAATATATTATCGTATTAAAGTCTCTTTTCTCTCTCTTTGTTACAGTCGCTTATGCGTTCTATGTCAGTGGAGCAAAGATGGCAGGATCTAGCATCCCTCCTGACAATACCGCCGCCGCCAGATCAGTACCAGCAGTATCAACATCCTCACGCTCACCCTCATAATATAAGGTAAGAAAGAGAATATAAAAAAGTCATTCAGCTTCACGCGGTATCCCGCACATAGCAGGGTAGGCAGAGGGAACCAGAGAACCTAGTGTTAAGACACTCCGTTCTCTTCTAACATTTCTGTTCCCCACTTTCCGCCGGAATTGAGGCAACGCGTGTTGAGCGATGGAACTCAACGCCGCACTTTGCCTTGTTACCACAGCAAAGAAATGAAAATATTAAATATTATTAAATATTTTCTTTTACTGGAGTGGGAATCAAACCCACAACCTGTGGCGTTTACAGTAACACGCTTTAGTTTTCTAAATCTAATGATATAAATATTGTTTTCAGTCATGGCGCGGCGGGTTATGCTCCCAACTACCACGCTCCTATACCGCCAGTTCATGAGAAACATCACGAGCCGTATGGTAAGTTGATATCTTTACTGATTTCATATAATGACGAAGTTTTTAATTTAACTGTATGTGGTACCACATAGTTTTTTTACTGGACAATAGTTTCATCATCATCAGTGGCCGTACAGCCCTCGGTGGGCCCTAGCCTCCTTCAACGCTTTATTCCATTCCTCTCTATTCAAGGCCGCTCTCTTCCAGTTTTTGAAGCCTAAGGTCTTGAGGTCTTAACAATAGTTTAGCCAGTAAAAAAACTAAGCGCTATTCAGATGATTCTATTTATATATGACTAGGTTGTCTCTACTTACCCTGTTACGAATTAAGCCAATAATTCAAAAAAATAAAAGCTCGTTTCTCCCCAATTTATAGGTATATATAGTAAATATATGTATTACTTTTTAGTATGTAATAAGTAATGGTTAACCAATTAAAGTTTCCAAATTGCTTTTTATGGTTTTTATCTACAAAACTGACTTAGGTCACTTTCATTCTATAGGTACAATATTTCATTCTGATAGTACCAGATATGGCGGCATTATAGTAATATTTAATGAAGGCAATTGGCTAATTAAATATCTCGATGCGTTTTTGATGCGGTCCCATTAAAATTTAGTTAAGAAGAGTAGTTTTTGAGTTATTCGTAATAATTGTACTTTTTAGTGCGTTGTCTTTGAAGTTTCGGAAGGTATGGTTTGTAATCACAATTGGTTGTGGGTTCGATTCCCACTCGGGAATAATGATATTTAAGTTATTTTTGTTATCCGCTCGGGTGGATTCAAAGAGCTTCCTAGATATTAACCCACACTCAATGTATCGATTTAGGGAAAGATGGGATGTAGCATTTCGACACTAGGTTCTCAATGACTACGCTGCTGTTTGTGCGGAAAAACTGGATAGTATGGATCCTCTGACATAGTTATAAACCTAACTCTAGTAGTAACGATTGTGGATTCCAATCCATTCAAGAAAACTATCTGGAAAATGATAACAATTCTTTGTTAGAGAGCTACCCATACTAAACTTTGAGATATATCGCACTTTTAAAGTTATAGGGCATTTTAAATATATTGGCACAAAACGATTTAAGACAACGATCTTTATCGATTAAAACAAGAATATACATAAATTCAAATATAATTTAAAAAAATCATTTCTTTTCAAAAAACTTAAATATACAAATCTATATTGACGTTTCCCGAAAATTGATATTTTTTTAAATCACTATAATTATAAAGGTGCGATATGTTTCCGGCGTAGTTAAACCACGCGCGGCGTTGGGTTCCGCCATTAAACACCCATACTTGGTAGTCTCTGCCTTCTCTAAAGACAAGATCTCTCTCTCTCCTCTTATTACTCCCATCTGATTGTGAGTTCACTTTGTCTGCTTTTTTTAATTTTTTTTTTATTTTTGCTCCAGGTGCAGCGGCTCCATTGGAGAATGCCTACAAAGTTGAATCTGCTCCCACCACCCTCAGCAGCATGAACACAATGCTATCAGGTAAAGTAGTCATTACCCTTATTTTACCACTAAGTTATAGTAAGCAGGAGCTAGTCGTGGCGAGGCACGAGGTGCGTGTGTAAACGTTACGGGTTATGGATTCGATTCCCTCACAGGAAATGAAAATATTAAATAACATTTAGTATTTCCTCATTTCCTCGCTCCGGTGATAAGCCAAATGCATCGTTGAGTTCCGCCACTCAGAACGTAGTGTCTTAACACTAGGTTCTCAGGTTCCCTCTGCCGACCCTGCTATGTGTGGGATACAGCGTGAATATAAAAAAAATAAAAGTAAAGAGAGATTTATCTCTAAACTCTCCGTAAACAATGTAAATATTATTTTTCAGAATTCCACATCTGAGATGCCGCCACCGAACCAGGACGGGTTTTTACAGTCCATACTAAACGATGAAGATTTGCAACTTATGGATATGGCAATGAATGAGGGTAAGTTATTTCGTATTTTTTACGGTAAAAGAGGATAGTCGGTGTGGGTTCGATTCCTACTTGGAAAATGATTTTTTCATTTCTGTTAAACTGTTAACCGGGGATTAATTTTTGTTCAACTCGTTTCACAATGGGGAATTTCTTTTTTTTTTTTTTAGTTATAAGTTTTTTTTATAGTTAAGAACAATGTGGAACATTATAATAAAGGTTATGCGTTCGTTAAAGGTATTTGTAAATGCCTTCAATATATTATTATTAACTTCCTCGACGAAAAATGTCGTCATGCCCATTGCAGTAGGTGTTTATGTATGACGACATATTACGTCGTTAACCGGTTAAGATAATGCGCGGCGTTGATACCTATCTGCTATTCAATACGCAGTTTATTGGTAGGTAAGTGAAGTAACATAATGAGGTGTTCATTTTTACTACCGTATGATTGTTTTTTGTTTTTATATATTATCTTGTAGTAGGCGAAGAAAACTTAGTGTTAAGGCACTCTGTGGTCCATTTTCTACTTGATTTAGAGCGACAGAGTAGACTCTACTTTTGATAGAGTAGGGGAAAAAGAACATTAAATACAATATTTCTTTCAAGTGATTCGAATGAGAATCGAATCCACAACCATTCTGTATGCAACAAGTTTAAAAAATATATATATACATTTTTAAAAAATTATGCTTCAAAATTTAAGCACACTGTTAATATTTCAATGGGTACCCATACTCATAATACCCAATTACCCATAATATTAAAATTTCAAAAGTTACCCATGCCCCTAAAAGTATCTATATGATAAAAGCAAGGGAATTCTTTTATTATTTACGCACTATGTTTTTTGTTTTTAATTTGAATTTATAAATAATTTCAATATACATTTCGTGTTCATTCAAAGACACATGCAAGTTGATTTCAGTGATTCATAGTGTCTTGTTTTTCAAAGTGTATAGAAAGGATATATAATAGAAAAAATCTGTCTCTCTTAAAAAAAAAAATGTTTTTTTTTTTACAAAAAAAAAAAAAAATATATTTTGACCAAAATTAATAAAATTTTTAATTCTGCCAAAGGTAAATGGGCCACTTAGTTAAAAAACACATCGTAACTAATAATTTCTTTTTAATTCACTAATTTTGAAATTGCTTGTTAGATTGTGAAATTGACACTGCAAATGTTTGAAACATTTTGGTGTTTTTTTTTTTTTTTTTTGTGCATAAATATTTAACTCTGTTACTGATTAACTACCTATTAATTTAATTTAACTATCTGTATTTCGCCAATCATTATTGATGTGGAAGTTGAAATTTATATTTTCATAGGAATTTTGAGAAATCCTCTCTCAATACTGGCCTACGCTCCTCAAGTCCCTACACGTCACATGTGATATTTATATGTGCAGTAGTTTCTCGTTCTCCTCTCTCAGCACTCCCCTA
>JAKGSA010001781.1:0-12496 GCA_033558755.1 Philaethria dido | reverse complement strand
ACGCCACATGTCATGTTTCTATGTGCAGTAGTTTCTCGTTCTCCTATCTCAGCACTCCCCTACACTCCCCGCGTCCCTACACGCCACATGTCATGTTTCTATGTGCAATAGTTTCTCGTTCTCCTCTCTCAGCACTCCCCTACACTCCCTGCGTCCCTACACGCCACATGTCATGTTTCTATGTGCAATTGTTTCTCGTTCTTCTCTCTGAGCATTCCCATACACTCCCCAAGTCGTTACATAACATGTGTCATGTTTCTATGTGCAGTAGTATCGTATGTACTTTGTCTGTTAGTCCCTTAGTAACGCAAACGTTTGATATCATATCAACTTACTGAAAAAGTTATGTAATTTCCTATTTTTCTATTGGTTTTATTTTCTCTTCAAATTCTATTGTCTACATAAAGATAAAATATGCCTTAGTTACTATTTAAATTACACTCAAAATAGTTGTAAATCTCAAAGTCATCTAATGCTTTAGATATCATTCTCTCTTTGCTTACCAAATTTCTTATTATCTTAATAGGCCTTTTTATATTATCTTGACATTATATATGTTGATGAAAATTTTACTATTGTATGGATGTTTTGCTAACTTCAAAAAAGAGCACTCAATTCGAAAATATGTGTTACTGTATCACTTTTTATTTTAACTTCACGCTGTATCCCGCTTATAGCAGGGTAGGCAGAGGGAACCAGAGAACCTAGTGTTAAGACACTCCATTCTCTTTCAACAATTTCGTTCCCCACTTTCCACCGAATTGAGGCATTGCGTGTTGAGTGGCGGAACTCAACGCCGCGCTTTGCCTTGTTACCAAACCCAAGAAATGAAAATACTAAATTTTACATTCAATGGAGTGGGAATCGTACGCAGAACCTGTCGCGTTTACAGTCGCACGCTTGTGCCTAGGTAAAACAATTTTGATGATTCTCTTGTGAATATGATAGCTTCTGATATGGATACCTCCGCAATTCAAAATTTAAATGTATATCTCTTACCTTCCCTGTCCAATTCATCGTTTTAACAGTATTTTTATATAACATACTGATTTTTTTTCAAATTATCGCAAAATCGATTTTAAAATTTATCATGAACTCTAAGGTTAGGATTATCGATTATGTAACGATTACAGTAAACACAGGATGACCTGTTTAGTCAACTGATATGAATTACACAATCTAATAATATTAAAAAAATATACAATTTTCCTCCTGATTATTTTTAAATTTAGACCATGCTATATATAATGTTTCTATATTTAATATTTTATTTGGCTTTATCTTGTGACTGATAGGAGTGGCTCCTAATTAAACACAATTTAAGTTAATTACTTTAATTTACGTCAAAATGCAATGTAATTGGGGCAAGATTAAGAGAAAGAGCAAAACCCTGAAAACACTGAACCCTAAACCCTGAAAAAGAGAAAGAAAAAAGACCTATGTAAAACGTAAAAGCTAGAAAATAATATAGTATATCTGTCACAAGAATAAATATTAATACTGAACTAAACAAAAGACATGATATAGTCTCCACTTTTAAAATTTTGAATTCCACGAAGAAACAAAATATTTTTTCAAAAAAGATTTTTCCCCTATCCTACCCATCCTTTCCCCAAAATGTGGTGGTTTCAATAGCGGACTACTACATTGTCCCCCTCCCGTTCTGTATCCTCTAGATTGGCAACGCATCTACAACGTCTCTGTTGTTGTATATGTCTATGGGCGAAGGTAACCACTTACTATCAGGTGGCCCTTCTGCTCGTTTGCCATCCGTTATCCATAAAAAAAAATATATATAAAGAGGGTGGAAGATAAAATAGACTTTATCTAACCAGACCAGAATACGTCAAATATGAAATTACCTACATATGAGACAAAACAAGCATTAACCACAGTCAGACATGTCTCAATCGCGCCATAACACGTTATCACACTAAAGATACGTGGCGATTTTGATAAAACTCAACGTAACGTAACAGTATTGATTTCATTATAGTAATACTATAAATAATTTAATGAATTATCGCCCATATGACCTGTGAATGTCAGGTCAGGAAGCAGACCAGTCACAAACAGTCGTGTTGCAAAATGGACGCCTCTGTACGATTACTTTAAATTCTCATGTAAATATTAATAATACATACATATGTGTTAGATAACGTTATTTGCACTATACGCGGTTAATTAGACGTACAGATAAGATTGTATGACATTCTATCTCTGCCTCGCTCGCTGTAGTTTTCGTTGCTTTATCACTCGGTTGTGTTATCGGTATTCAATTTATTAAGAAGTGTTTTTTTTAAATAACCTAATATTTTTTTAATCAAAATGGGCATTTTTTCTTACGTATATCGCTTATTTGTTAAGAAGCTCAACTTTGTGAAGTGATTCAAGACTTAGAGAATACTTGTTAACTCCTTTGAACTTTTATTTTTTATCTGTGGACTTATATTTTGTTTATTGTGGACTGTAGATCGTCTTTTAAGTATTGTGGATTCAATCATTGGGTGACATTTCTGTGATTTTCCACACTCTGTATATCAAAAGCCTACATATGCCATACTTTTTGAACAAACGTACATCGAAGAGTAGAAAGGTGCACAACAGAGACTGTTGTATCTGTCTATGTGTTTATTGTTGCGCTCTAAGGAGACCGAAAGGACTACTTGCGACTCGCTAACCAAAGTACCGGTCGCTGTATTGAAAAGATATAAATTTTGTCTATGGTCGTTCAAATATCGAAACAATAGCCCAAAATGAGGCATCTAGAATTTTCTAATGTGTCTATTTTAGTGTCTTTTAATGCCTATGCAAAGATAGCATATTTGATGTGGCATTAGACTATAGAGTTTGTGTAAACGATTTTACAATTGTTTGTAAGACATCAGGAGAACGTGAACCGAGTGAGAGAGATAGAAGTTATCTATCTTATCACGAGATCAATTGTGACGCATTACAATAGATAAAAACAATTTTTGCGAAAACAATAAGAAAATATTACCAAGAATTGAAAAAATATAACGCTGAAAATGCACATGTCTGCCATCCACTACCCGTATCCACCACCTTACTATCCGATACCTACGTATTTCAACCCCATATTTCGACTAGACCCTGAATACTTTAGCTACTACAAATTGTATGATGGTAAGTTCTATAACTGAAAAAATAAATACAGTAAATTTTCATAAAGTACCCATTATTGGGGATAATTTTTTAATAATGGGTAACTTAGGAAATTTACTTTAAAAAACAAACGTTTAATCTATACAAAGTTTTAAATAAGTAGATTTAATAATAAAGATTTTACCACAAAGAGAAAATCAACTTCAAATAAAATTCAAAACAAAAAAAAAAATTCTAACTACTCATCAGAGTAGTTTTTGAGTTATTCGTAATATTTAACTTTTTAGTGAATCAGATCTGATGATCTGATTTAAATTTAAATGTGACAACATCAAAAGCACTAGCTATTATATTAAAAAAGGATCATCCAAATTGATTCATCCAGTTAAAAGTTATCTGATAAATAAAAAAAAACAATTGAATTGAGAACCTCTTTTGTTTGAAGTCAGTTAGAAATATGTTACAGTATGCTATAGGTGTGAATGATAATACTTATAAATAGGATCATAAATCATTATGAATAATACATGTGTTACGCATGTTAGGAAAAACCTAACTGATACTGATATAAGATAACACTATAACGCGTCGTAGATTGCAAAGTTTAAAATATATCTTTAAATATTCATGGACATGCATATGTTAATTCTTTTTTAACTTCCACGCTGAATCCCGCACATAGCAGGGTAAGGTAGAGGAAATCGGAGAAACTAGTGTTAAGACACTCCATTTCCATAACATTTCTGTTCCCCACTTTATTTTAGAGATATTACGTGTTGAATGGGAATATCTATATATTATGTCTAGGAAAATCGAGGGAAAACCAATATAGCCACGTTCTGTCTGATATACGCAAAAAGCGCCACAATAAACTACTAACCTGCTAAAAATATTTCGAGTTTCAACCATGTATTTTTTTTGGAAAATTCAATTTAAATTTTGGAATTAAATTTTCATAGAAAACATCTATATTATAAATATGAGATTCGAACCCACAATCATCATAGATCAAATAAGCACATCACAACTGTATCACCTGATAATATACGCCAATTCATGAAATATGGCAAATCTAAATGGACGTGAGAAGGAGTGTCTTGACACTGGGCTCTCTGATAACCTTACTAGAACATGAAGCTGATTTTATTACGTATTTGTCTTTAAAGGAGTGTCTTATCTTTCTCTTTCCTGCTCACAAAACAAAGAGTGTCCAGATAAGAGAATGCTTCGTGAATTTAATTCTTATATACTACGTATCTTGGTTCATTACTTCGAAAGTTTTCTCCATAATGTGAAAATATTGTAAATAGGCTCGTATATTAAGATAAAATAAAACACTTATCATCATGACTGACGATATCAAAACATCCTAGTAATGATTACTTTTGATACTGTTTTAGTAATTGGATAGTTGGGTCACACTGCCAAAGGCTTGTGCCTTTTTATTTATTTTTTTTTTATTTTGTTCTATAGTTATTCGTAATTGAGTTTTGTTGTTGTAAGTATAGATTTGTATTTAATTTTGTATTTTTTAAATGATTTGTCTAATATTTTATTCACGTGTTTCTAGAGGTATTGGTGTCCCACAAGGATCTATTTTTGAACCCTATTTGTATTTACTTTATATTATTATCATTTTTATAGAAAGAAGTATTAAATTTAATAATTTGGAAGGTATATAGTATATAGGTTAAGTCCTAAATATCTTTAAAGTCTGTCGTTCTAGTATAATTATTAATTCAGATATTTAAAGAGAAAGCATGATTTTGGACAAAAACAATGCTTAAAAATGTAAAAATTTGACAAATATTTTTAATATAATTATCAATTATGTAAACATTAAGAAATCTAATCTAAATTCTATTATATAATAACTGAAAAGAGTACAGAGAAATAAAGAAAGAGAGGAGATTAATTTGCGAGATATCAACGACTCAGACACGCGTGGACCGGAAATTCTTTATAAAGCTGATATGATTATTTTACAAGGTCATTTTATTTTACTTAATTTCTACAATCTTATTAAGATAACTTTAATTAATTGATTTTAGAATAGTCTTGAAGTAACACAATTAGTTGTGGGTTCGATTCTCATTCAAGTGAATGATAATTATTACATTATTTCCAGTTCTTCGCTCCGGTAAGACAAAACATGTTGAACTCCGCATTTTAACGTCGCGATTTCGGGTGGAAAACGGAAGAAATGTCTTTCCTCTGACCTACTCTTCTATGGGGAATAAAGAGCTGCTATTTTTTAATTTAGTTATATTTTTTGCGAAAATTAACTTTTTTAGCCGAATTTGATTAAGCCGAATTTTAGCAGAACTCAACGCCGCTCTTTGCCTTATACTTGCTTACCAAACCCAGGAAATGAAAATATTAACATTTCCTGGAGTGGGAATAGAACCCACAATCTTTCGCGCTTACAGTCGCACGCTTGTGCCTCTGCGCCATGACGACGCAGATTCTATTTTCTTCTTCTTTTTTTAATTTCACGCTGTATCTCGCATATAGGATGGTAGGCAAACTGAACCTGAGAACCTAGTGTTAAGACACTCCGTTCTCTTACAACAATTCCGTTCCAAAGTTTCCGTCGAATAGAAGCATTGCGTGTTGAATGACTGAACTCAACGCGCTTTGCCTTGTCACCAGAATTATAAATAATTTAATATTTTCATTTCCTAGAGTGGGAATCGAACCCAAAAACTGTTGTGTTTATAATCGCACGCGTCTTCATCTACGCTGTGTCTGTCTGGAAAAATACTTAATTGAATAAAGAAATTGATTAGAGATTATATAAAACATGATATATAAATTTTAAAATTGTGAATATCATCATGACATTGATTGTTGTTATCTAAGAAATTTTCATATATTCAAGATATGGCACTGGCGTATCGCGAAATTATCAAAAAACAAATAAAAACTCTTACTACGATAAGGTATTTTAAAAAAATATATTAATTATAATTTTGCAAGTAATAGGAAATGCTTTTTTGATAAATCTCGTTAATTTGGACGGAGAGTAGAAGATAATCACTAAATTCATAAAAAGTATAATAAATATTATCTCTGTGTCTGTTAACAAAGGCAAAGCGCGGCGTTGAGTTCCGCCACTCAGCACGCAGGGCCTCAGTCCGGCGGAAAGTGGGGAGATGGAAATGTTGAAAGAGAACAGTGTCTTAACACTAGGTTCTCTGGTTCCCTCTGCCTAGTCTGCGATATGGGGGACACCAACGTGAAGTTAAAAAAAATGTGTGTGTTGAGCTTCACGCTTTTATAGTAAAGTATATATATAACGTAAAGATATTTCGTTGGCCACTTTCTGTCCTAATTTAAAATATTGCGTAATGATTGGCGGAAGTCAACGCCGCGATTTGTCTTACTAGGTCAAAGAAAAAAGGCAGCTTCACCCTTTATCCCGCATAGCGTGTAGTCAGAGTGAACCTAATGTTAAGACACTCCATTCTCTTTACATTTTCGTTCCCCACTTTCCGCCGAATTGGGACATTGCGTGCTGAGTGGCGAAACTTAACGCCGCGCTTTGCCTTGTTACCAGAGCGAGGAAATGACAATACTAAATATTAAATATTATAATTATTTAATAATTTTCGATTAGTCTCATCTAAAGCCGGATTTGATTATCTAAATATCATATTTTAAAATATGCATCGATTATATTGTAATTCAATTATCAGTAGAAGTTGAAGTCTTAACAATTATTGGTATGAATTAAAAATATTGATAGCATTGTCTGCTCGTACATACATACATGCATAGGTTCATGCTGTATCCCGTATATAGCAGGGTAGTCAGAGGGAATCTAGTGTTAAGACACTCCGTTCCCCACTTTCCGTGGGTGTGTGAACGGAACGGGTAGGGAACGGAGTGTCTGCTCATACCTTGTATACAATTTGAACTGGTTATTACGTAATATCTCTAAATGTTCCAAAAACGGAGAGTAGAGAACGGATGATAGTTTTTTTTGGTTCATATAGAAAATTTGTTAGGTTATTCAAAATATTCCTATATTAAGATTGCTTGAAGAAATTATTATTTATAGAATCAATCTTAATAGATTTTTTTAATAATATTTTTTAATTATTTTTTAATAAATAGATGTAAAAAGTAACGTACACTTGACATTTGATTTAAATAATCAAAATTTTAACAAAAAAGAAAACCAATTTTAAATAAAATACACTTTTTAAAATCAATTATTACAAATAACTCAAAACTAAAAAACTCAAAAGTGGGGAACGGAAATGTTGAAAGAGAATGGAGTGTCTTAACACTAGATCCTCTGGTTCCCTCCTCCTACCTCGCTATATGCTGTATACAGCGTGAAGTTAAAAAAAAAATGTTAACTAAATTTTAATAGGATCACATCAGTAGCACTGGCTATCATATAAAAAATCATCAAAATTTCTTAAACCCACCCAGTAAAAAGTTATGTGATAACATATAAAAAACAATCGAATTGAGAACCCTTCCCATTTTGAAGCCGGCTTAAAAAAACAACATAAATTTAGAAATGGGTAACTTTTGAAATTTTTATTAGCAAAATTGGGTACGTTTGAGTAATTTCAAACACAATTAAGAGAAAATCTGTTCCACGCTTAATAGAGAGAGCCTTTTTTTCGTGAGGAAATCCGCTACGGATACCTCACGAAAAAAAAGAAGTGCTCCTCCTCTAACGCCACTGGCCGAGGCCCACGAGAAGTGCTTCAATCATCTGTGGAAACCTCAGCAGTAGTCGGAGAGAGCCTAGTGTCCAGACACTCCGTTCTTCACTTTCTCCAATTCAAGACATATATATAAAATGTACATGTTCTTTTCATTCCAGGCATGTACACCATGCGCATGTTGGACGGTGCTTCTGCAGCACATGTGGCTCACAACCACACTCATATGCCTATGACTAATGGTAAGTGATAAAATATTTTCTTTTAACATAGTAGAATAGTCAGAGAGACCGTAGTGTCTAAACACTACGTAATTTTTGAGTTGATTGACGTAATGATTGAGTAATGTTAAGTAATATTAAGTAATTTTAAGTAATAATAATATATTAAGTAGGCAACTTAAATACTTGGACTCTCTTTGGAGAAAAATATCTTATTTCCTAAGCTTAGTTAAGTGATATGAAAATATAGAGAAAGTTGACAAAAGTTACGGACCACGTGTCCGTAGTGAGGATAAGAATAAATATTAAAAAAAAACACTACGTTCTTTCCGCCCGTGTTTGAGATATTTCATGTTGATTGGCGTGACTGAACACCGCGTTTTATTTTACTTGTGGGGAAATGAAAGTAATTTTAATATAATCATTTCTATATGTGGGGTTCCGCCACTCAGCACGCAATGCCTCAATTCGGCGGAAAGTGGGGAACAAAATTGTTGTTAGAGAACGGAGTGTCTTAACACTAGGTTCTCAGGTTGCCTCTGCCTACCCTGCTATATGCGGGATACAGCGTGTAGTTAAAAAAAAATATCCATTTCTTTTTAACGATAGTTTATGTGCTTTAAGATAATTTTCACGTTTCAAACAGAGAGGGACTCGGCGTCCGACAGCGCGGTCTCGTCGATGGGCTCCGAGAGGGTTCCGTCACTATCTGACGGCGAGTGGTGTGATGGTAGTGACTCCGCTCAGGAGTTTCATAGGTTTGTTTTGTTTTTTTTTTATTTTTAAGTACTTTTTTTTAGTAATAATATATGAAATAATAGTAAAGGCCTGTAGTTGCAGAGGCACAAGCGTGCGATTGTAAACGCGACAGGTTGTGGATTCATACACACTACAGGAAATGAAAATATTAAATAATATTTAGTATTTTCCTTTCCTCGCTCTGGTAACAAGGTAAGGCATGGCGTTGAGTTTCGCCACTCAAATGGCGCACACAATGCCTCTATTTGGCGGAAAGTGTTGAACGGAAATGAAAGAACGTAGTGTCTTAACACTATGGTTCTCTGATTCCCTCTGCCTGCCCCGCATGTGCGGGATACAGCGTGAAGTTTAATAAAAAAAATAATATACCGTCCCAATTGTACAGTTTAGACGCGTTATATATACGATTATTGCAGGTTCGAATCTTATTTTAGAAAATATTTATGTGGACTTAGAAAAAATACAATTTACTCAGCTTCACGCTTGTATACCGTATATAAACATTGTCAAAGAACCTTGTGTCAAGACACTCCGTTCTCTTGTTACCTTTCGAACAAATAGCATAATAAAAGGCGGAACTTAACGCCACGCTTTGTCTTACCACAGCGAAAAAATGAAAATAATTATTATACATACATACATACATAGCTTCACACTGTATCCCGTATATAGCAGGGTAGGCAGAGGGAACCTAGTGTTAAGACACTCCGTTCCTCACTTTCCGCAGAATTGAGGCATTGCGTGCTGAGTGACGGACCTCAACGCCGCGCTTTGCCTTGTTACCAAATTCAGGAAATGAAAAATTGCATTTCCTGGAGTGGGAATCGGACCTGTTACGTTTACAGTCGCACGCTTGTCACAGCTTGACACTCAAGCCACGACAGGTGTATAATGACAATCATTGTAAATATAATAATTCACCCTCACGTATATGAACCAACGACCACCGCGTTTACAGCGAGACACTAATCTCTCCGCTCTCTTACTTCCTAAATGCAAAACATGCGTAATGATAACTATAATCTCTTATTTTTGATGTATCATGTACGTCTTTGTACAAACATGATTCATTTGGCACATTAAGATAAATTTTGAATGACAAGATCTTTTCCATGATTATTTTATTGCTTTTGTATCTATAAAAGATTTTTTTTTATTTTGTCTCCATTAGTATGAAATTTTTCGAGAGATTTTGGAATTACATCCAATACATAATAAATATCAGTTTTCGATGTAAATAGTTAATACATACATACATATCTTCACGCTGTATCCCGCATATAGCAGGGTAGGCGGAGGGAACCTAGTGTTGAGACACTCCGTTCCCCACTTCCACCGAATTGAGGCATTGCGTGTTGAGTGACGGAACTCAATGCCGCGCTTTGCCTTGTTACTAAACCCAGAAAATAAAAAAAAACATTTCGTGGAGTGGGAATCGAACCCACAACCTATCGCATTTACAGTCGCACGTTTGTGCCTCTGCGCCACGACAGGCGATAAGTAAATTGAATTTTTTTTTCTCTCTTTTTCCAGTTCAAAGTTCCGACCCTACGAAGCTGCGTATGGAAGAGATCGCGCCTCTCATGCGCCTCAGAAGAAACACCATATGTTCGGCAAAAGATGCTTCCAGGTAATTGAGATGGTTGTCAATTCGATTCTCGATTGAAGAAATGTTTATTATGTGGAGGAAAGTGATACGGTTTTTTTTTTCCTTTTTCTTAACTTCACGCTGTATCTGCATACAGCGGGGTAGGCAGAGGGAACCAGAGAACCTAGTGTTAAGACACTTCATTATCTTTCAATATTTCCGTTCCCCACTTTCCGCCGAATTGTGGCATTGCGTGTTGAGTGGCGGAACTCAACGCCGCGCTTTGCCTTGTTACCAAACCCAGGAAATAAAAGTACAGTGTTTTATATATATATATATATTTTTTCAGGAACAACCAACGCCCGCCCCCCTCGAGCCCCTCGTCCCGCGACCCCCCGTCGTCAAGTACGAGTGCGAGCAAACCTATCATGAAAACATGCAAATGCATAACGGTGAGTGACTGTTTTCTCCTTTTTTATACATATGTGTTACCGCATAACTTTTTACTGGGTGAACCAATTTTGATGGTTCTTTTTTATGTGATAGCTAGTGCTTCTATAAAAATATAATGTGGTCCCATTTAAATTTATTAATTAATTCGTAATGATTGTACTTATCAAAGTATTTTCTTTGAATTCGGTTTTAATTCTTCTTTTCAGTGGACTATCCTTCCCGTCATCAAATACCTCCCCATGTAACAACACTTCAACCTGCCATCGATCTAAATACGCCACACTCTAGCCACGCCCTTCTACAGGTAAATATATTTATTTATATATTTTTTTTATGGATAACGGACGACAAAAGAGGAGAAGGATCTGATGGTAAGTGGTTACCTTCGTCCATGGACATCTACAACACCAGAGATGTTGTAGATGCGTTGCCGACCGACGAGGATACTGATGGAAGGGGGGACAATGTAGTAGTCCGCTATCGGAACCACCACATTTTGGGGAAAGGGTGAGCGGTAAAGGGGAAAACCTGGCTTACATGCCATCGAACCGGAACACATCATAAGATATTTGGCGGTTCGTCTTTGACATGATAGTGGTCGCGAGCCAGACGGAGGACGAACCTCCTACCACCTACCTACTGGGATATCCGCCTCTTACGGGACGCTACAAAGCGGCGGAGGGGAATTGTATTCTAACCCCGTCCCCTCACAGCGAAAAAAATATATATTATATGAAATTAAATAATATTAATTAATTAAAATTTATTTATAATTGAGACATTAGGATATAACGGCGTTGAGTTCCGCCACTCAACACTCAAGGTTTCGAACGGAGAGAACGAAACTCTCTTTGACTACAAACAAAGTTGTTTTTTTTATTATTAAACAAAACAATATTTTTTTATTAAATAAATGATTGAATAACAAAAAAATGTTTTTTTTAATTTATTAACACTTTTTTTTTCTTTCTAGAACACAGTACCATCAGTCAGTCCGCCTCGTTTCGGTTTCGGTTCGGGAGATAGAGTGAGACACAACCACACATACAGTGCTCCTCTACCGCCCGCGGACTCGAGACAACACACGAGAGATAAACGAGGTGAGAAAAAAACAGTTATATAAATATTGTACCTATTAGGAATCGAACCCGCGTCTCATGTTTACGTCCAAGTACTAAACCGCAACATTATTGTTAGTATTACGAATAACTCAAAAATTACTTGCTAGATCGTAATTTTTTTTAAATTGGTTGATTTGTGATATTTTTGAATGGAAAAAACTATATGTAAGGGACATATTACTTTTTTTTTTTTATGCAAAAAAAATTGACTTGACTTTAAAAAAAAAACAAGTCTATATATTAATACGTGAAGAAAAAACTTTGGATCAATTTTTACGAAAAATACGCGAACGGAGGAGCATGAAACTTGGCACACTTATAGTTTATATAGAGAAGGAGTGCAGAATGATAATATCTTTTTAAAATAATGCATAAAAATATATTAAATTAATGAAATAAACATATTACCATGGTTTAAAATGCATTGACATATACATTGATAGACAACGCGTTATTAACGCGTCAATGGAAACCCTAGTAATTATAATAAAATCAAAAAAGAGGAAAAACAGTTTTAAATTTGTTATAATAACATTTAACTCT
>JAKGSA010001780.1:11333-37883 GCA_033558755.1 Philaethria dido | reverse complement strand
CTTGCAAATTTCACTTTTGGAAAATCCGGTTTTTGATACCTGAATTTTAATAAATGGAATGATACATACTCGTACATACATACATAGCTTCACGCTGTATCCCGCATATAGCGGGGTAGGCAGAGGGAACCGACGTGTTAATAAACTCCGTTCCTCATTTTCCGCCGAATTGAGGCATTGCGTGCTGAGTGGCGGAATTTAACGCCGGGCTTTGCCTTGTTACCAAACGAGTGGGAATTGAACCCACAACCGGTCGCTTTATAGTCACACACTTGTGCCTCTGCGCCATCATGGAATGACAATATTATTTATTTACTATTATACCTCTTCCTTAGTTATTTTTTTCTTAAAGTATGAAACATATTTGACATAGTATTAAAACTTGAACGCAGGATTTGAACCCGCGCCTTTTTATGTCTTCTAACTATTTTTTTTTTATTAACTTCACGCTGTATCCCGCATATAGCGGAGCAGGCATAGGGAACCTAGTGTTAAGACACTCCGTTCTCTTTCAACAAATCCGTTCCCCACTTACCGCCAGATTGAGGCATTGCGTTGAGTGGCGGAACTCAACACCGCGCTTTGCTTTGTTACCAAACCCAGAAAATGAAAATACTTCATTTCCTGGAGTGGGAATTGAACCCACAACCGGTCGCTTTACAGTCGCACACTTGTGCCTCTGCACCACGACAGGCTTTAAATAAATAAATACATAAATTACCAAACTAAATCCCAATGGTCCATATGTAGAGGCTCTGGCATAATAATTTTCATCCATCTTAGAATATCACATCTGAAGGAAAAATATAAATAGATGTAACTCCCGCTTAATATATATATTATGGTACTTAACAAAAAAAAAACATAAAAAAAAGAAATAAAATAACTTATTGAACAGAGAATTAGTGAGAAAGTTAGTGACTAGTCACTCAATCATTATATATAACGCCTGTCGTATCTTGAGGCACAAGCGTTACTGTAAACGCGACAGGTTGTGGATTCGATTCCCACTCCAGGAAATGGATTTTTTTATTTCCTGTGTTTGGTAACAAGAAAAAGCGCGGCGTTGAGTTCCGCCACTCAGCACGTAATGCCTCAATTGGGCGGAAAGTGGGGAACAGTGTCTAAACACTAGGTTCCCTCTGCCTACCCTGCTATATGCGGGATACAGCGTGAAGTTAAAACCGTACCTTTTCCAATTCTTTCGTATACCCCAACTCGGTCCAGTACGAGATTTGAAGAACGTACAGTGAGTCAAAGGTTTTCGTGGTGGAAGACCAATGCTTCTAGTAAATTTAATGAATTCAGTCCCAAATAGTTGATGAATTTTTGTAATTATCATCTAAAAATAATAATTAAGTACATATGAGTGGGGAACGGAAGAGAACGGAGTGTCTTAACACTATGGTTCTCAAGTTCCCTCTGCCTACCCTGCTATGTGCGGGATAAAGCGTGAAGCTATAAAAAAAAGTGAATATAAAAGTTTCCATATCACAGGATAGGCAAAGAGATTTTAGTATTAAGGCACTTCGTTAGAAAAATTTAATTAATATCGATATAATACGCCTGTCGTGTGTTGAGGCACAAGCGTGCAACTGTAAACGCGGCAGGTTGTGGGTTCATACACACTACAGGGAATTAAAATAGGAAATTTAAATATATTTTAGGATTTTCTAAAAAAATATTTAATATTTTCATTTCCTGGGTCTGGTAATAAGGCAAAGCGCGGCGTTGAGCTCCGTCACTTCGCCGGAAAGTGAGGACCGGAAATTTTAAAAAAGAACGATTCCCTCTGCCTACCCTGTTGTATGCGGGAAATAGCGTGGAGCTAAATAAAATATATATATATTATAAATGAGAATAAGAACATATAGCTTAGTTCTCTCAAGCACTTACACTTTACTTAAAGATTGTGGGTTCGAATCCTGCGATGTTCAAATTTTTATATAAAGCAGGAAACAGAGAGGAGAAAGAGAAGAATACGTACATACCTTTATTTTTATTTTTTTTAACTTCACTCTGTATCCCGCATATAGCAGGGTAGGCAGAAGGAACCTGAGAACCTAGTGTTAAGACACTCCGTTCTCTTACAACAATTCCGTTCCCCACTTTCCGCCAAATTGAGGCGTTGCGTGTTGAGTGGCGGAACTCAACGCCGCGCGTTGCCTTGTTATCAAACCCAGGAAATGAAAATTTCCTGGAGTGGAATCGAACCCACAACCTGTTGTGTTTACAGTCGCACGCTTGTGCCGCTGCGCCACGACAGGCGTCAGACATACCTTTATATGACTTAATTCCTTTATATTCATAGCTGCTAAATTCGAAGGGTCCTCTAACATCAGAAGCCTTAATCCATTTATATTATTTGATAGAAATGATTCCTGGAAAATAAATCGAAATTAAAGTTAAAATGGCCTATATTGTGCTGAAGGTGGCGAGGTGAGCGGCGTTGAGTTCCGCCACTCAGCACGCAATGCCTTAATTCAGCGGAAAGTGGGGAACGGAAATGTTAAATGGTTCATACAAGGTTAATGGTGATTTTTTACATGGATTTAATTTTCTGAAACATATATATCTTATTAAAGTGAATCATTGTTACAATCGTTGCGATTTTAACTCATTGTAACGAAAATGCGTCACGAAGAAATAAATATATAATATACATTCCATATATACAATTTCCGGTATCTGTTCGTCCAAAAAAATGTATATAATTTGTTTTTAATCGACATTATGTATCAAACTAAATTAAGGCAATGCGTAGCGTTGAGTTCCGCCACTCAGCACGCAATGCTTCAATTCGGCGGAAAGTGGGGAACGGAAATGTTGAAAGAGAACGGAGTGTCTTAACACTATGGTTCTCAGGTTCTCTTTGCCTACCCTGCTGTGTGCGGGATACAGCGTGAAGCCTATATTGTCGCAGTGGGAAAGAGTCGAACTGTTAAAGCAAGTGGTTGCGGGTTCGATACACGTAAGGAGCAATGACTATATTTATATATATTTACATTTCCCTACCCTGGTATAGCGAGGCGATATGTCCGCTATTCAATATTATATATCTTGATTTCTGGCGGATAGAGGACGAAATGTCTTTACACTAGGTTCTTCTTGTTCGTATCTATTAAAGTATAACATTTAGTCACACGTTCAATTTTCAAACAAAAAAAATATCCAGAAAAAAAAACTCCTTACTAAACCATGGATACACAGTGGAGGGCCCCTTTAAACTGCAATAATGTTCACCTACACTGTCCTTGCTCCTCTCTCTACCTAACAGGTATTTAATTTTGCATATAACACTTTTCCCATCAGTTTATTTTTTTTGTAAATTACAATATCAGTGGCGGATTTTAATTATACACCCATACCTCGCTTTGCGTCGGGGTTACGTTCCAAAAACACACGACGCAAATTGAAACGACGCAAAGTGAAAATAGATTTTCTATAGCAAACCATTTAATGATCGCAGATAGGTTCCAGGCTTACGAAAATACTACCTTTTAAAAATAAAATTGAACAAAGTAAAATTTTTCAAACAAAAATAATATACAAAAAACGTATTCAATTAAACAAAATAAACGACATATTCATTTAATAATAGTTAGAAAGGGAATCCCCAAATTTTGATTGCGTGACGCAATTAAAAACAAAGGTGTTGCCATAATTTAAGTAAAAAAAAAATAAAAAAAAATAAAGACTCCAATCTAAAACAACGCAACTTCGAAAATCTAACGACGCACAGTGAAAATCTGTAAAAACTAAGCAGCGACGCAACTTCGAAAACAACGCAAAACGAAACGACGCAAAGCGAGGTATTGGTGTATTTGCTGTTGAGAATAGGACGCCAAAAAAACAAGATTGACAAAATATTTTTGAAGTTTTAAAGTATTAAAAAAAATAGTCACGCTGAGTTTCTTGCGCCGGTTCTTCTCAGGTCTGAGGCATTAAATTTAGTGAACCGGTGGTAAATTATTTGACATTCAAAAAATGAAGCTTGTAACTTCTTATTTTGAATAAAATTATTTGACTTTGACTTTGACTTTGACTTTGTATCACACACTTATGAGACGAAAACCGTATTAAGAAAAGCTAACAACATAAATAAGTTGTAACAAGCATATAAGAATTTCGACGTAGCCGGATATAGAACGTATGGCTTAGTGGTCAGAGCGCTTGGACGGTTTCCAAGAGGCGTGGGTTCGAGTCTCGCTGCGTTCAAAAATTTTTATACGTTTTTTTAAATAATATTGACAAAAATTTGGTATTTCAAAAAATAAACAAAACTTAACAGCCTATACCTTGAAAATGTATATTATTTTTGGACCTATATACCTTCTTCTATATCAAAATTTTACTTTCACTGCTACCTAACCAAATTTGAAAAGATATTAATACATACATACATAGCTTCACGCTGTATCCTGCATATAGCAGGGTAGGCAGAGGGAATCTAGTGTTAAGACACTCCGTTCCCCACTTTCCGCCGAATTGAGGCATCCTATTAATGCCTCCAAAAATTTCCTTACCTTATATTGAGGTAGTCCAATTTCCACATCTACCCAGCGTGCCACATCTTCCTCGGACCAGCTAAATGCTTCTGGCAGTGGTAGATCATCCACTACCTTGGCTGTCAACTCATACAAAGTTAACGGTGATTTTTGACATGGATTTAATTTTCTGAAACATTTTTGTTGAAGTGAATCTTTGTTATAATCGTTGCGATTCTAACTAGATGTAACGAAAATGCGTCACGGTGTAGAAATAAATACGTAATATATATGGGACAAATCAATATGTAATGATTTTATTATTTTAAAATTGTTAATTATATTTAAGATTTATATTTCAACACGCAATGCCTAAATTTGGCGGAAAGTGGGGAACGGAAATGTTGAAAGAGAACGGAGTGTCTTAACACTAGATTCTCTGGTTCCCACTGTCTATGTGAGGGATACAGCGTGAAGTTAAAAAAAAATCAATTAGTTAAAGTTAGTAAAATGTTCACAATTTAGAGTAATATTTATATTGAGTTGACAGTCTCCACTTTCTATTTAAATTAAAACTTTTATTTGTACGTTATTTGTCGATAAGATGGCATCCGTCAAGCACTTGAAAACAGCCCTTGTAAGTTACATACATACATAGCTTCACGCTGTATCCCGCATATAGCAGGGCAGATAGAGGGAACCTAGTGTTAAGACACTCCGTTCCCCACTTTCCGCCGAATTGAGGCATTGCGTGCTGAGTGGCGGAACTCAACGCCGCGCTTTGCCTTGTTACCAAACCCAGGAAATGAAAAATTCCATTTCCTGGAGTGGGAATCGAACCCAGAACCTGTCGCGCTTTCAGTCGCACGTCTGTGCCTCTGCGCCACGATAGGCGTCATGTTGACTCGGAAGAATGTTTATTTAAATTCTCCGTTCTTGTCATACAAAACTCGGGATTGAGTTTTAACACTCAACAGACAATGTATCGAATTCGGGCGGAAAAAAGAGAGTGGAGTATCTTAACTCTAGGTTTACTTTGCCTATCTCATCATGCGAGAATTGCGTAAAAGTTATAAAGAACAAAAAACCCGACTGAACCAGTTCTTCAAATTTAGGAAGCAAATACAAATAAAGTAAGCTGTAAAAGCTAGTTATGTGTTATATATTTCAAATGTGCTAATTAAGTCCATTCATTTGACACCCCACACGGTACACATCAACGATTTTTTTGTTTTTATTCATGACGTAATTGCCTCTAGAGGGCGCCATATTGAATTAAGAGTGACGTCACATATCTAAGAACACTTGGAGTATCAATACCTATCTAACGTCACCTTAATTATATAATTCGGTGCAGGAGTTTGTAAGATATGAGGTAATAAAGAATATTACAAACATACATGATACGCGCGATAAACATAACCCTCTGACAATCGGGTAAATAATATATGTAAATATGACTTACTTGTTCTTCACATAAGGTTCTTCTATTATAATAATTGAATTTTCCTGATTTTCCATCTACGAAATATATATATATATATATATATATATATATATATATATATATATATATATATATATATATATATATATCTTTATATTATGACCAAATAAAACAATTTTTTTATAAATAGTAGTGTATGTGCTTTTCTGATGTATAAACTATATTACTGTAAGGGTTTCATTTAGTTATGTTCAGTAGTTTTGCGTGAAAAAGTAACAAACAAATATCCCTTACCTAGCTTTCCGCATTTTTATAGCTTTTATCCACACACATAGCGGGTAGGCAAGAGGGAACCAGAGAACATGAAAAGGTGTTGAACTTACTCCCGCTCTTACAACGTTCCCCACTTTCCCGCCGATTGAGGCATTGCGTGCTGAGTGGCGGAACTCAACCACTCGCGCTTTTTGCCTTGTTACCAGGAAATGAAAAATTCCATTTTCCTGGGTGAAATCAACCCTGGCTCTGTCGTTTACAGTCGCACGCTTGTACACTGCGCCACGACGGCGTCATTCTGCCATTCGTTCGTTCATATACATGAGAGAAATTATTATATTTAGATTATCCGCTCTGGTATTTTCGGTATTTCGTTCCGCCTCTTAACGCAATGTCTCCGAATATGGACATTCAGCAGTGAAGATTCAGTATCAATTCAATACACATTTGAGGGGAGCAAATATATTTAACTCATTTCCGCGAGCTCCGCTCTGAAGTAAGACAAAGCGCGGCGTTATGTTCCGCCCTTCAAGAATGATTTCTGGCGGAAAGAACGGAATGTGTAATGTAACACTAGGTTCTCTCGGACTACCCTGCTATGTGTGAAAGAGCGTGAAGGTAAAATTGCTAAAAATACATACATGCATAGCTTCACGCTGTGTGTTAAGAACTCCGTTCTCCTTTCCGCACTGATGAATTGAGGTATTGCGTGCTGGTGACGGAACTCAACGCCGCGTTTTTGTACATAATACATTAGTAATCCGAATTTCAATATATATTACCTTTTTTTTTTTTTTTTTAATATTTTTACTTACTTTACTGATAAATTTCTTTTATAGTATATTTTATTGTAATTTCTTCTATATATATGTTGTGCTTCGTTCAGTTACGTATTGCTTATTATATTACTTATTATGCGTTATTATGCGTATGCCTATTACCGTTCATATCTAAAATCGATTATAGCGATTTCTGATTAAATAAATGTATATTTCTTGTTCTCTTTTCATTTCTTTTAATATTTTTTATATTTAATATTCACATATTATATGTAATTAGAAAGAAATTTATGCGAGTAATTGACGTAATTTGAGATTGTCCAGTTATTTATTTTTTTCAACGAAAACTACATTGACTATCAATTCAAAAGCATCCTACCCAGTTGCTCCGGGTTCTAAGCTATAACCATGCAAATGTAATTATCGGCATATAAAAGCTTATCATATAGGTTTTTATTTTTTCATGAAAGCTAAATCCCGAATGACAGGATAAAAATTATCCTATACGGCCTCAGACTCTAAGCTGTTGCTGTGCCCAAAAATTCATTCATTTTTCCTATCAGTAATTGTATCGGCATATAAAGTAACTTGTCTATGTAACTTTTATTTTTTCATAGAAAACTACATCCGAACGACAGAATAAAAACTATCCCTGCCATATTGCCTTCAGACTCTAAGCTGTTGCTGTGCAAAAAGTCATTAATTTCTGTCTAGTACTTATCGGCCTATAAAGTAATTTGTCTATGTGGGTTTTTCAATGTTTCCATGAAAGAACTAAATCGAATATCGGGATAAAAACTATCTATATGTCTACCTCCAGACTCTAAGCTATTACCATGCAAAAATTCATTCATTTCTGTCCAGTAGTTTTTGCGTGATGCGCGTTCAAATGTACAGACAGACCCAGACAGACAGACAGACAGACAGACAAAATTTCACTGGGAGATTGGTTTTTCGCTATTACAAATATATTAACACGGTACCCAATTGATATTTTCTAAAATTTTTTCATGTACAGAGGCCAAACTTTCTGCTCTTTTATTATATATGAATTATATATCTACTATTATTTTTGATATCTGCATTATTGCACAAGCTTGTGACTGTAAGCACGACAGGTTGTAGGTTCGATTCCCACTCCAGGAAATGGAATTTTCTTGGACTTGGTAACAAGGCAAAGCGCGGGTTAATTCCGCCAATCATTTACCGCAATACCTCAAATTCGGCGGAAGGAGTGGAGGAGCAGGTGTCTTAGCACTGGAACACTCTCACTACCCTGCTATATGCGGATGCAGCGTGAAGCTGCTCAGCAATGTATGTATGTATACATTATTTATGCGAATACGCCAAGAAAAAAATAGATTCCTTTTATGTTGACAATGCGTTCATGCTCCTCCGTCCAGGGAGGAGTATGAACGACTGACATACACAGCAGTGTACATGGACGATTAAAAACATTGACGCACACGTATATAGTTGCTACGCCACGTTGCTGGGCGGTAACGCGTGTTGACGTGAAACGTCTTAAAATCGCGCCTATACATTGGCCGGGTACCAGGTTTAAAAGTGGACCATAACGAAAGGTCTATATCATCGTACCTTTAATAATTACAAACTATTAGTCCTAGAAACAAATGTGGTGTGAATATTTCACTTATATAGCTTCAGCTCGCTGTTATGGCTTTGAGTCTGGGTCTGGGTGGGAGCGGGCGACGGAGGGGGTACTGTGTTAACTCCTGCGCGAAACCCGTGCCTCCACGTTTCTATTTATTTATTACAATCTTTTGTTTTTATTTATTTTCTCTCCATTCTCCACTAAGGCTTTATGATTTTTTACAGGTTATGCAAATATTTTACCCCATATTCGATACAAACTCATCCCACTGAATTTCCTGGTGTCGATCATCCAAAATGATTGTCCGGAGAGACGCCAAGTTGAAACAGTAAGTAGCTTTTGGTATACTTTTAGGTTATTATTGATATGAAAAATATCAAAAAATGTTATATTAGGCGTTGGTTCGATTCCCGTTAGGGGAAATTACTATATAATAAATTATTTACATTAACGCCTGTCGTGGCAGAGAAACAAGCGCAAGCATCGTAAACGCGTCAGGTTGTGGGTTCGATTCCACCCAGGAAATGTAAAATTTAGTATTTTCTACTCTTGGGTTTGGTAACAAGGCAAAGGGCAGCCGTTCAAGCCCCGCCACTCAACACGCAATGCCTCAATTTATGGAAAGTGGGGGAACGGTATTGTTGAAAAGAGAATTGAGGTCTTAACACTAGGTAAGCAAAGTAATGCTAAAGGTAGGTTAAAGTACAAGTATGGGAGATCTAAAAAAAAGGGTGACCAAAATTCAGATAGTAAATGACTAAATACCTTCACATTCTATACCCTGGCTTCCCTAAATATATGTATCGGCTTAACTAAATATACTGGGTTTCTTCTAAAGCTACTGGCTTGCCTAACTTTCAAAAATTTTTCACCCCCTCGCCACTGTATGTGCATAATACATGATTTTTTTTTTTTTTCTAGATTTTAACAAGTTTTTTCTTAAATTTCCAGAGCAATAACTAAATTGCAACAATGCCTTACACCCAGACCTCCACGGTCACTACAGAGAGGCGAAATATTAATGCAAACCAAACACCACTGGTGGTGGAAAGCTAATAGAATATTCAATCAGCTGCAATGTACCAAAGGGCATACTGAAGTGTTAGTCGTTGAAATATAAAGTGGATATGACACCTGCTTTGTATTTACAGGTATTAGCTTTTTCTTTTATCTTCACTGTATCCCGTATATAGCAGGGTAGGCAGAGGGAACCAGAGAACCGACTTGTTAAGACACCTGTCTCCTTTCCACCGAATTAACAATCGAAGAAGGCATTGTGTGCTGAGTAGCGGAACTCAACGCCGCGCTTTGCCTTTGTTACCAAACAGGAAATAAACATTAAACTGTTACATTTTCTTGGATTGGGAACCGAACCCACAATTAAAAATATATTTTTTTGGTGGTAGGAGGTTCGTCCTCCGTCTGGCCTGCGACCACTATCATGTCAAAGACGAACCGCCAAATATCTTGGCGATGTGTTCCGTTCGATGGCATAAGCTGTTTTTCCCTTATCCCACCCCCATCCTTTCCCAAAATGTGGTGGTTCCGATAAAGGGACTACTACATTGCCCCCCCTTCCATCTGTATCCCCAGGGTCGGCAACGCATACAACATCTCTGGTGTTGTAGAGGTTCATGGACGAAGGTAACCACTTTTACCATCAGGTGGTCCTTCTGCTCTGTTTGCCATCTTTTTTATCCATAAAAAAAAAAAAAAAAACAAACTGTCGTGTTTACAGTCGCACGCTTGTGCCTCAACACACGACGGGCTTTATGTGTATATATTTGGTATTAGCTTCAGTTAAATGGACATAAGCATATATACTTTAATATACGATGAGTTTAAATCTCAATACGTTTACTCTCCCACAACTTATAACACGGCACTTATCTATATATAAATACGTGAAGCAAAACTTTGTACCCCTTTACGAAAAATTACGCGGAAACAGGAGTATGAAACTTGGCACACTTTATAGTTTATATAGCGATTTGAGGTGCAGAATACTAACATTTTTTAAAATAATGGCCAAAAGGTTAAATTAATGTAAAACAGATGTTACACACACTACCACGCGCTTGACTTCCATGTTTATATAAAAAGTGATGTCACTTTTATATCCATGTGTGGATATGCCAGCAAAGACAACGCGTTGTTAACGCGTCACCAGGGCCACCATTATAAAATAAAGTTCAGCCGGAGTTGCTTTGCGCCGGTTCTTTTTAGGTCTGAGGCATTAAATCAGTACCTGGTGATTCAAAACTAAACATACATAACTTCCAGCTGTATTCCGCATATAGCATGGTAGGCAGATGGAACCTAAAGTGTTAAGACACCCGTTCTCCACTTTCCGCCGAATTGAGGCATCATGCGCTGAGTGGCGGAACTCAACGCCGCTTTGCCTTGTTGCCAGACCCAGGAAATGAAAAATTCCATTTCCTGAGTGAATCGAACCCACAACCTGTCTCGTTTACAGTCGCACGCTTGTGAATTAAATTATTTGACTTATTATTTTTTTAGGTATGGTAGTGTTTCTAGAGGAGGATCACTACGTGGCGGAGGATTTTATCCACATGTTGTATTTATTACGATCTACAGCAGATAAAACATGTCCGCAATGCGAAATACTATGTCTTGGGACTTATCTCAAGACTTATCAGTACCATAGCAATAGTGATAAGGTAAGTGTTTACTTCACGCTGTATCCCGCATATAGCAGGGTAGGCAGAGGGAACCTGAGAACCTAGTGCTAAGACGCTCCGTTCTATGATTATTTTCGTTCCCCACTTTCTGGCGAATTTAGGTATTGTGTGATGAAAGGAACTCAACGCCGTGCTTTGCCTTGCTACCAGAGCATTTTTTTTTTAACTTCACGTTGTATCCTGCATATAGCGGGATAGGCAGAGGGAACCAGAGAACCTAGTGTTAAGACACTCCATTCTCAATACCAGATTACCAGATACAGAAATACCAGAGCATGGAAATGAAAATACTATATATAATTTAATATGTCCATTTCCTGTAGTGTATATGAACTCACAACCTGTCGCGTTTACAGTCGCACGCTTGTGCCTCAACATACGACTGGACTCAAAGTTTTTTTATATAATTGTTTTTTATTTTTAGCAAAATTTAGTAGTAAAATTAGTAGCGGAACTCAACGCCGCGGTTTGCCTTGCTACCAAACCCAGAAAATAAAAAAATCCATTTCCTGGAGTGGGAATCGAACCCACAACCAGTCGCGTTTACAGTCACACGTTTGTGCTTCTGCGCCACTACAGGCGTTGTAAAAATATTTAATTATATATATAAATTTTTTTTATCTCAAACAGAGAACTGAGGCACAAGCGTGCGACTGTAAACGCGACAGGTTGTGGGTTTGATTCCTACTCCAGGAAATGTAAAAGTTTAGTGTTTTCTTTCCGAGTGTCTTAACCCTAGGATCTCAGGTTCCCTTCTGCCTACCCTGTTATATGCGGGATACAGCGTGAAGATAAAAAAAATATTTTAATCATCACCTAATGCTTTACGTCAATGTGCTAGCCTTTTTATTTTTTTTTTCAAAATGGCGGATATTCCATTTTTTTTGTTTTCATAATATATTACATTCATTTCATTCATTTCTTTGTCATATTTAATAACTTGCTAAAATTAAATTTATATTTTTTCTCGTTATTTGTTTTTTTTTAATTGTTAAGCGATTTAATGCACAGCTTTTTTTTTTTGTTGTCTTAATAATCTATGTATAGATGTCGTTTGACAGCTGTCAGAATTTTATTGTTATTTTTCTTATTGGGAAAGTATAGGTATTTTAATATTTTTTTTTTTATTTATTTACTTTATGTTTATTGATTCTATAATATAATAAGGTATTGAAAAGGTTTCTTAAAATATAAAGAAGAAGCTTAAAAACAAGATAATACAGGATAAATATATAGTTAGTTTCTTTTGACAGTTGTCAAAAATTATGACAGTTATTAAAAAAATTGTGTTGATGAATCAAGTTTCTTTGATGCTGCTATAATAGTTTTAAGTATTAAAATTAACTTTAATACTGATAAATTTTATTTTTTTTTCCCTAACATAAAAAAAAAAAAAAAAATTTACATAATACTAATATCCGTATCAGGTGTGAATGATCACTTGATAATTCGACTCCCCATTTACGTTTTTCAAACAGTTAATAGATATTAAGATTAATTTATTTATAACGTATCTCAAATTAAATTCTAAATTTAATATTATAAAAACAAAAATTTATTTTATTCTATCCATTCATTTCTCCCGCAAACGTGCTCGCAAATGTTTCTTCTAATCATTCTCCCACTCTGTCTCGTCCAGAACCAATATATAATCATTCTTCTTCCCACTGATAATGCTTTTTTCATTCAGCTATCCTGGTCCTAACTCTTTTCAATGAAATTATAAAAAGGTTCTATATATATTTTATATATTAAAAAAACCTAAACAGAGAAAGAAGCAGTTAACACTAAACTGCTACATACAACAAGTGCGAGCGGATGAGCGAAGAGAGAAGAAAGAGACAAACAAGAGTGGAACCTACCAAGTCTATCCGAATTTATTTCCGGAGTGACGCAAAAAGGTGGAAAAGATGTTTTTTTTTAGATTTTTTTAATTCTTTCTTCTCTCCCCCCCTTTTGTTTTTATCTTTTTCTCTTTGAATCTTGTGTAGATAGATTGGTTATGGTTAATTATTTTTTTTTTAGTATGATATATATATTTTTTTGATATTGGAATGATTTTTTGGTCTGAAAAAGATTTTTTTGTCTAATTTTTTAATCTTTTTCTATCTGTGTACAGTTAGATTGGTTGTGGTTAGTTATTTATTTTTTTTAGTATGATACATATTTTTTTTCTATATATTATAATGATTTTTTTTGTCTGGAAAGTATTTTTTTAAATTTTTTATTATTCCTTTTTCTGTGAACGGCTAGATTGGTTGTGGTTAGTTTTATTTTTTTTAGTATGATAAATAATTTTTTTTAATTGGAATGATTTTTTTTTATCTAGAAAAGATTATTTTTTTAGATCTTTTGCCCATTTTTAATTTTTCTGACTCTTGTGAGTAGATTGGTTGTGGTTAGATTAAATTTTTATTAGTACGATAATTTTTTTTTTATATATGATGTTTTTTTTTATGTTCGACGTGTTTTTATTACATTTTTTGTCTCATTTTTTATTTTTTTTTCTCTTTCCATTTAATTAGATTGATTTTGGGTAATTTTTTTCATACTATGATATTTTTTTTATATACGGAACGTTTTGTTTGCCTTTTTGAAAAGTTTTCATTTAAAAAAAAATTCCCTCTCTCTGTGTAACAATTAGATTGGTTGTGGTTATTATTATTATATTTATTATGGTAATTTTTTTTTGTCTGGAATAGTTGTTCTTTAGATCTTTGACTCTTTTTTTTCTGTAGATAGCTAGATTGGTTGTGGTCATTTTTATTTCTTTTTACTATGAATATTTTTTTTTTGTTAAATAAAATGTTTTTTTTTTTATTATTTTTCTATCCCATTATTTTAAAGTATTTTTTCTCTGCGTTTAGTTTGATTGGTTGTGATTAGTTATATTATTTACAATTTCTTATATTTTTACTATGAATGACATTTTTTTATATACACAAAACTATTTTTTGTCTTTAAGGGTGTTTTTTAGATTATTCTCTCTCATTTTTTCAAATATTTACTCTCTTTGCGTTCAGTTATATTGGTTGTGGTTAGCTTGAGTATTTTTTTCTATGATATTTTTTTTTATATTTGGAATGACTTTTTTTTCTCTCAAACGTTATACAGGTTCTTAGATTTTTCTTATTTTTATATATATATATATGCATGTAAGCTTTTGTAACGCTAGGCTTTGAATGGAATGTAGTATTAATTTTTAGCATGTAACAAAAAAAAATGGTAGAAAAATATAATAAAAATATCCATTTAGATATAAAATGAGTCACACCAACACATCTAAATCTTATTAAAAAAGTGAATGCATTAAATGTACCTGTTCTTGCAAATAACAATAGTTTTTGTTTCATCAAAATCGGGCTAGGATTTCAGAAATTACAGCGTCATAAAGTTTGAACGTTTTTAAAATTAGCGTTCCGTCGATATCTGCTGGTGACGTCACGTGGCGATAGGTATGTGTGCGTGTGGCGGTTGTATGTGTGTGCGTGTTGTTACAACGTACATGTATGTAAGTGTGCACGTCACGTCACACAGTAGCGCTACTAGCGCAACCGAGGCTGCACTTTAACGCGACATATCTCACTCATTTTTGAAGATAGAAAAAAAATAAAAACAGATTCTATTTTCTTCAGTTACCTTCTACTTAGATATGCTGTTAGCTAAAAACGTTGGTGTGACTCATTAAAAAAATAACAATAACAAGAAATATATATAAAATTAATATTTTTCTGTCTTTTTTTATAATTGACACATTAGTGATAAATTTAAAAAAAAAAAAATTATCATTTTTGCTAATTTAATTTGTAATTTATAAAAGGTTTTCATACTTTGTTAAAAAAATGAAAAATCATGTTTCAAAATTTTAATATTATCTGAGTAATTATAAGGCAATGTTATTTACGATTAATTCATACGTTGAAATTATTATTTGCTTGTAGAACAATTATTTTTTTCATTTTTTTTTTGTATCAATTCTTCAAAATTTCGTCCTTTTCTGATTCATATGGCCTAAATTGCCTGAAAAAAGTAGATGAGATAGGGATCTTAAATATATTTGTTGTGGTACAGATGTACCAGTAAAACGTAAGCGTGTTCCTATGAAAGTAGATACTTTTATAGGAACACATATTATTATGCCAAAAGTGTCCAAAATTTTGGGCCATATGAATCAGAAAAGGACGAAATCTTGAAGAAGTACCCATCGGCTGTGATGCATGATATACTTTTAAGTAAAATGCACTGTATGCTTGAATGATTTTTTTTTAAATAACCAAAAACTGTATTTAATATTGTTACGTGGTAGGAGGTTCGTCCTCCGTCTGGCTCGCGAACACTATCATGTCAAAGACGAACCGCAAAATATCTAATGATGTGTTCCGGTTCGATGGCATGTAAGCCAGGTTTTCCCCTTTACCACCCATCCTTTCCCCAAAATGTGGTGGTTTCGATAGCGGACTACTACATTGTACCCCCTTCCATCTGTATCCTCTAGGTTGGCAACGCATCTACAACATCTCTGGTGTTGTAGATGTTTATAGACGAAGGTAACCACTTACCATCAGGTGGTCCTTCTGCCCGTTTGCCATCCGTTATCCATTAAAAAAAAAAATGTCTAATCCTAAGTCTTGTTGTAATATTAAAAAAAAAATGTAATGCTTCCTAATTGTTGTTAACGAAAATGCTCATAATAATTTATAATATATATTGTAGATATGTAAATAAATTAGTTATTAGCTCGTGGCTTTTCTCGCAAAAATTCCTAATGTTTGTATAATTATTATAATAAGTGAAACAAATATATATTGAAAAAAACACATTTGTATTTGAACCCAATCTTCGATATTAAGGTTTCATTTATAATTATCTGTATTTAGGCGTTTAAGCCAACACATTTAAGTAATGATAATGTAAAAAAATATTTGCAAAAAAATAGGTCTCTCACAGTAATAGTAAGAAGAAATAAATTTCTAATACATTTTGAAATTTTTGTCAGAAGGATATGAAATTATATAAAATATAATATATATTATTTTCGCTTATTATCATAAAGATTTACCATAAAATATAGAGTTAACATCAACTAACATGCTTCTTTATAGATAAATAAAAATATTTTAGCTTCTAAAAATATAACAATTCATTTTTTATATTAATAAAGCTACCAATCTATAAAAAACATATGAAAAAGTTACGGAATTTGAACCTGCACCTCTTAAAAAACTTCGTGCGAAGACCAACCACTATGCCATACGTTCATATCCCACTACATTAAAACGAAATAATACGCTTATAACAACTTATTTCTTTTAATATGTATTTATTAACAAAAATAAAACACGTCATGTCAAAAATTCCTTACGTCACACTGAAATGTGTGTGTGATCACGTCACACTTTTTTTTGACTAATTTTTTTTTAATTTTAAAGTGGTGGAAATAACCCCAGGCGGCATTCCAGCATGCATAACATGGGCATGGTATTTAATAAAACCGTATGGTGAATATGCTAAGTGATTTGAAGACCTTAGTTTCAAAGTGTATTGATGACATAACTGGGACTAATACTCCTCCTCCTTTCATCTTCTCGCAAAATAGGACCTTTGAAGAGAGAAATTTAAGGTTGGCTCCTCTCTGTAAGGGTCCGAGGGTTTTTCATATTGGGAGTGGTGAGTATGTTCTTTTCTTTTTATTTTACAATCGTGATTTGTAACATGTAACGAAAACGACACGCAAAAAGTTTAGTATTTTCATTTCCTGGATTTGGTAACTAGGCAAGTTCACACCTTCAGCACTATGCCTTAATTCAATGGTAAGGGGGAACGGAGAGGTTCTTAACACTAGGTTCAGGTTCCCTCTGTCTACCTTGCTATGTGCGGGATACAGCGTGAAAATAAAAAAAAGCGACACTAAAAAGAGACATAGAGAAAGATATTGCACCATATGTTTGTAGTGTAACAAAAAATATATAATAACATATAATACAAGTAGAAAGTCATAATGTCTGTAAACACGACAGGTTGTGGGTTCGATTCCCACTCCAGGAAATGTAAGTATTTTCATTTCCTGGGATTGGTAGCAAGGCAAAGCGCGGCGTTGAGTTCCGGCACTCAACACAATGCTTCAATTTGGCGGAAAGTGGGGAACGGAATTGTTAAAAGAGAATGGAGTGTCTTAACACTAGGTTGTCTGGTTCCCTCTGCCTAATCTGCTATATGCGGGATACAGCGTGAAGTTAAAAAAAAAAAAAGAAAAGACGTCGCCAAAATTTGATAGTGAAATTACTCAATTACCTTGACATTCTATACTGGTTTCCTTAAATATATCGGCTTCCCTTAATTTACCGGCTTGCCTAACTAAAATTTTCACCCTTCGCCACTAAAGCGTGAAGCTGCTTTTTTTTTAAATATAAGTCCATTTTTTATTGTTTTCAACCAATTTCAGCGGTTTCCACCATAAAAAATCGAACTGCAACGCATCAACGGTTATCAACAAGGTGCAGAAATTACTGCAAGACGCCAAATCATATTTATATCCGTACAGAGTGACTGCCACCATCAGTGCGGGGGGCGCCAAGCATAATAAGAAACTGACCAAGGGGAACGGGGGGTGGGGGGACTTGAGGTGAGTGTAACGGAATCGCGTCACGATATTTCGTACTAACTTAGTCTATTTGTTAGTGTATAAAAGAGTAAAATTAAAGTGAAGGAAGGAAGGAAGTGGGGGGTTGGTTACTCATAGAAAATAGAGAATCTTATGTGTGTCATTTAAAAAGCAATGTAACGAAAATGCGTCACGAAATAAATGAAATTAAATGTATGAGTGACATCTCGGTTGAGAGACTGAAAGCTACTAGAAGTAAGGAAGAAATGGCGTCTGGGCTTACCCAAAGTAAGAAATTGACCAAGGGAAACACGTGTTGGGGAGACTTGAGGTGAATGTAACGAAAATGCGTCACGGTATGGATGTAAATGTGGGTAATGGTAATATGGGTGAGAGAATGAGATAGAGAATAGAAATCCTTCGAGAATCTCTAGAGGGGAAAGGGGGGTTGGAGGGATTTGAAGTGATTGTAATGAAAACACGTTATAACAGACTTAGCTGGCCTGTCGTGTGTTGAGGCACAAGCGTGCGACTGTAAACGCGACAGGTTGTGGGTTCATACGAACTAAAGTATATATGTATGTATAGTATTTTCATTTTCACGCTCTGGTAACGAAATTCGACGGAAAGTGGGGAACGAAAATGTTAAAAGAGAACGTCTTAACTCTATGGTTCTCTGGTTCCCTCTGCCTACCCCGCTATGTGCGGGTTAAAAAAACAATCACAAAGATTAAAATCTCTCTACAGAGATGCTAATAACAAAAATAATTTGTAACAAGTGTATAAGAGAGACGTAGAGATAAGAACGTATGGTTTAGTGGTCAGAGCGTTTGAACGGTTTCTAAGAGACGCAGGTTCGAGTCCCGATGCGTTCAAATTTAATACTTTTTCTAAATATGTTTTTCTTTTCCTAAGTCTAGGATTAACACTTTAAAAAGCTTTAAATACAAAAATAAGTTGTAAGAAGCGTGTAAGCATTTCGACGTATCTGGATAAGAACGCATGGCTTAGCGACCAGAGCGCTATTGATTCCAAAAGGCGTGGGTTCGATTCCCGTCTGCGTTCAAATTTTTATAGGTTTTTTAAATATGTTTATGTTTAAAAAAACGTATAAAAACACCTCTCATTGTGCAGAGGCCTAAGCGTGACTGTAAACGCGACGGGTTGTGGGTTCGATTCCCACTCCAGGAATTGTAAAAGCTTAGTATTTTCATTTCATCGCTCTGGTAACAAGACAAAGCGCGGCGTTGAGTTCCGCCACTCAGCGCGCAATACCCCAATTCGGTGAAAAGTGGGCAACGGAGTGTCTTAACACTTGTTTCTCAGGTTCTCTCCCTACCCTGCTATCTGCGGGATACAGCGTGAAGTTAGAAAAAAAATGTTTAAAATGATTTTTTCTTTTTTTTCTAGAGATCAAGAACTATGCACGAACATGACAAAAATAGGCCGTCAAATGATCAAATATATTTATTACTCGTAACGCTTCTATATAAACACATCCTATACCAAAAACTAACCTAATAATATAATATTATAATGAATTGTTAAAAAGAAATAAAAATATTTTGACAGCCATTTTGTTTCGACATTTCCGTCCGCCATTTGCTTGTTGATTATCTGTGGTTTTCCTTTATATGGGCATTATTTTAATTTATAACTAACTATTTATTTATTTTTTTTTTTTATTACTAGAAGCGCACAGATTGAATTTTTTTTTTAATTTGTTAACTCTTTATTATCTGTACATAAAATAGCTGTCAAAATATACATTAATTAAATAATTTAATATACGTATATTTATAATAATAAAATAAAATTGTTATTTTTCATAAAAAACCAAACGGTGCTTCGATTTAAAGTTACTAATTGTTTTTTTTTTAATAAGTTTCTGAACATAGACTATATATAAATACATTATTCCATAGGGAATGGTAAATTTAAAAAAAATGGCTTCACGCTGTATCCCGCATATAGCAGGGTAGGCAGAGGAAAGAGAACATAGTGTTAAGACACTCCATTCTATTAACATTTCCGTTCCCCAATTGGCTATTTTTTATAAATTTACCATTTCACTATCGTTGTCTCTCTCTCACTCGAAATATTTATATATGTAAGAAAAGGATAGAAACAGAATTATTATTGTTTAAACTTTTTATATATATGTATACGCTATATAGTCAACTAAACGGACAAATATTAAAAAAAAGTTTTTCTTTTTTAATTTTGATTTAGTGCCATAGCGTTTTCTGGCGAATTTTGTAATTATTATTTTTTTTTTTTTTAATTATTAATGTGTGTGCAAAATTTAGATGTGGGTAGCTTTTTTTTATAAATATAAAAAAAATAAGAAAGTTTACTTTATTTATTAACATTTTAAAAGTTATAGCTATAGTTATATATATATATATATATATATATATATATAATATTTAAATTATTTTCATTTCCTCGCTATGATAAGGCAGAGCGCGGCGTTGGGTTCCGCCACTTAACACGCAATGTTTCCAATTCGGACGGAAAGCGGAACGGAGTATCCAGACACTAGGTTCTCTCTCTCTCTATATATATATATATATATATATTTGTCACTACAACGTTGTATTTGTATGTATTAGTTAGTGAAAAAAAAAACAATTTTTAAGTAAATTTTCTTATTTTTTTTAATTATATATAATAAAATTTAGACACTTTTATATCGATAGTAGAAAAATCCCTTTTCTTTAATATGTTGAGCATTTATTTTATAGAAAAAAAAAAATATTAGGCAATTGTCATATTACAAAAAAAAACTAGCAGTATTAGTTTTTTGTATTTTTATTCTTTTTTTAAGTATTTTATTTTTTCTCGAATATCTTTTTTTTTCATACACGTCCACTAAGTACTTATAATTTTAACAATAGAATGTAAATATTAAAAAAAAACATGTCTTTTTTTTTTAAACCTGTTAACGGGGAATAAACTTTTGTTACCACCAGGCGGCGCGTAAAACAATGTCGCGCTTCATCTGGCGGCGCGCTAATTACGCTTTGCTTGAAATGTTTTAACAAATTACACAAAAAATAATAAATCAATAAGTTAGAAATAAAATAATATTGAATTATTCTGTTAATTTTATCGATTTCAAGTTACATTTATAATATTATAAGTTATTGAGCAAAAGTTGTATTTCTAATACGTTATTAAATATACCTTTTATTCAAAACAAACATTTTTATATATGTACGTTAAATTATTAGTGTCTAATAACACAATCCAATGCGAAACACCGGTAGTACACGACGCCCGATGAGGCGGTCTAGTGCGAGCCACCGGTGGTACACGCCGTGAACGTGTTAATCCAGTTAAAGATTGCAAGAACATGAAAATTCTTGACGCATCGTCAATATGATGTCATATATATAACCACTCTGTGATCTAATAGATAACAACAACGTAGAACGTAATGCGTTCTATATATTACGATTAATTTCCATGAGGAAAAATGTCGTCATACCCATTGTAGGCTTTTGTGTATGACGAAATATTTCGTCATACCCCGTTAACAGGTTAATTTTCGCGTATATTATTTGGGTTTGACATAAGAAATGCGGCTGTGTTTATTTTTTCTTTTTTTTTTGAAATTATTATAAAAAAAATTGACATAAAACGTTTCGAATTGTAACAGATAATAAATAAAATTAAAAAAAAATACGGTAATTTTAATATGTATTGTATATTAGAATTGAATTAAAGTGCAATGCTGATTTTTTTTCAAAAAAAAAGGTTTTTTATTCCCTTCTCTTAACAAAAAGGAAAAATGAAAACATTTTTTTGTATTGTATCCCTTTGTGAGGATGCTTGTTACTCTTTCACGCAAGAACCACTGAACGTATCTAGATGAAACTTTATAATAATATAGTTTATACATCAGAATAACGCATACGCTATAATTTTTAAAGATTTTGTGTCGTTTGGCCATAATAATTGCAAAATACAAGGAATTTGTTATATTATTTTACTTTGTCATTTTGACATTTATCCCGGCTAGCCGGGGCCTGCCTTCCTACTCAATCTACTCCACTTTGCACGATCCTCAACATCTCGAGTGGTTAGTCCATTGGCTTTCATGTCCTGCTTCACGACATCCAGCCATCACTTTCCAAGGGGTCTAACTCCAGAGACAGATATATTAAGGCATATTTTTCCGACATAGTGTTCAGGTCGGCACGCAACGTGGCCGTACTATCTCAATCGACGCTCTTGTAGCTTATCCGCTACGTCACTAATTCGAAGACAACCCCGAATGAATGTGTTACGTATGCGGTCTGCCCACGTTATATTATATTTAGTACATACATACATAGTTTCACGCTGTATCCCGCATAGAGCAGAGTAGGCAGAGAGAACCTAGTGTTAAGACACTTCGTTTCCCACTTTCCGCCGAATTGTGGCATTGTGTGCTGAGTGACGGAACTCAACGCCGCGCTTCGCCTTGTTACCAAAGTAGTTATATTATTTTACATATCTGAGTAATTACAGGACAGACAAATAGAATACAGTGTAAATTCTCTCCGGTTTTCAATATCCGCCCATTTTTGGAGGCAAAATATGATTGGTCTAATTTAATTCGATTATCATCGCTTTTTTATACATAGTGTCCCCGTTGACGCGTTAACAACGCGTTGTCTTTAGCAATTTATGTATATTTATGTATAAATGTGAAAGTCAAACACATGGTAGTGTGGGTAATATTTATTTTATTAATTTAATGTGGTTCTGATACAGTATTGTACACAATATATGTGTAGTACACTTATTCTCTATCGTTCATGTACACTATATGTGTGTCAGTGTTCATACTCCTCTGTCCCCATTGTCAAAATAAAAAGGGATACAAAGTTTTTCCTTCACGTATTAATATAATTATTTTTTCTTTCTTTAATCTATTTAAAAAAAAATCGGCATTGACATAAAAATATACACTTAAATGCTTTAATAAAATTTAAATACGTCAATATTTTTTTTTTCGTTTTTTTATGTCATAAAAAATCTTTTTTTTAATAATAATAATGTATAAGACCTTAACTTATTTTTCTACGTTTCTAGTTCTGAGTACAGCAAATATAATGAAATTCTGAAGCTGGTTGCTGCTAACTTGTATCGTCAAGGGGAGGATAACAAGTATAAAATTTGTTTTGAAATATCAATGTTGAAAATATAATATAATAATTTGATATGATGTGAATTCACGTCAGCGCTAACCAGGAATAGAGTTTAAAATGACGTGATTTCACGTCAGCGGTCGCGAATGTGTTAATAATGTAATTCTAACATCGAATCTAAATATATATATACCAGTATTTTGTACTGTAGCAACATTATGTAAAATTTAGGTGATATGCCAGTGGTTGTTTAAAAAAAAAAGATTTTTTTTATTTTTCTTTTTGTGATAAAAATTGTTTATTTCTAGTGCAATGATTTAAATATATACATTTGAATTGAAAATTTGTTTTTTTTTTGTGGTGATATGAAATCTTCAATATTTAACTAAGTATCAGATTTAAAAAGTAATATTTCTTTTTCTTTATCATCACACTGTATCCCGCATATAGCAGGGTAGGCAGAGGAAACCTGAGAACCATAGTGCTAAAACACTACATTCCCCCACTTTTCATTTTATTGAGGCATTACGCGCTGAGTGGCGGAATTAAACGCCTCATTTTTCCTTGTTACCAAATCTAAGAAATGAATATATTAAACTTTTACATTTCCTGAAGTGGGAACCGAACCCACAATCTGTCGTATTTACAGTCGCACGCCTGTGCCTCTGGGCCACAGCAGGCAGGAAAGTTCAGGTTCCCCCTGCCTACCCAGCTGCGAAATACATTTCGCATATCATAGCATTTTTTTTTGTTTTTCTTTTTTTTTAGCTTCACGCTACTGCGTGTAAAAACCTTCTATATGCGAGCCGTATGAGCTAAATACAGAAAAAACATCCCTTTGTAATTAAAGTAATCATATTAATAAACATTTATTGTAAAAAATAATGAAAATTAAGCTTAAAAATAAAAAAAAGGATTATTACTACGAAAAAAAAAACAACAATAATAATAACTTTATTTTATTTTCCCTGCACCATAAAAAACACCCTGTATAACTTAAATAAATTGAAAACTATATTGAAATATGTTTTAAAAAATATATTTTTTATTTTATATTAATAATAATAATTTTATTTTTCTATATAATAATATAAAATAAAATTTAATTCCCATTTATTTCTGCTGGTAAGTCTTTTATTGGTAATAATTTTGGTGGATCTTGACTCTCGCATGCGCAGTAGCAGTTTTTGCTATTCTTAGGTCCTTGTGGCAGTATTAGCAACTTCAAATTCATGCTTACTTGTAAAGCTTTCATTTTACCTAAAATATACAAAAAAAATAATTAAAAATGTGCATGCCGTCATTAGATAACTTTAAAAGCACCACACGCTTTAAAAAAAACTGTTCAACTTTCCATGACAACGATGGCTGAATATCGTGAATCAAGACATGAGAGCCAATGGAATGACCATTAACGATGTTAAACACCGTGCAAAGTGATAACTAAGTAGAAAAATAGACCCTGGCTAAATGCCAGGATAAAATACATATAGAAGAAAGAGATTGAGAGAGATGAAGAGAGATTATTAGACGCCATCATAGCGCAGTAACACAGTGTCTTACGGTAAATACGATTTTTGGACACTCACTCTCTCACTCACTCTCACTTCTCCGCTTCAATAAATTTCATTCATATGTACAGAATTTAGCACCATGTCACTATACGTTTCGTTTCACATTTATGTTTTTAAAAAGATTTACTATAATATGAGAACTCCATGTATAATTCTTTAGATTTATATCAAAATAATTGGCAGTTAAATGTGCGATCTTAGACATTTTTAATAGATTTCAAAAAAAGTTCTCAATTCGACTGTATTTTTTTATGTTTTACTGTATTACTTTTTGAGTAACCAATTTTGATGTTTCGTTTTTATATGATAGCTAGTGCCCGATGATCTCTAAATCTTAATTATGCGGAAACAATAACACATACCTTTATTTGGCAAAGAACCATCATCATTACTTCCAGGGGCAGAAGGTTGTGGTCCAGATCCTGATTGAGTATCAGTTTTAGAACATCCACCAGCGGGAGGCTGTTCAGAAGGTGATTTTTGGTCTGAGGAACGCTTCGAGAATTTGGGGATGATTCTATCATAAGCGAAGAGCTTTTCATTCATTTTATGGAATTTGTGTGTGGTTTATCACCAGGGATAGGTGGAGTTGATTGACTGGGTTGTTCCCCATTGGGTGATTGTGGCTTGTCCTTGGAAGGAGCTGGTGTCCACAAGGTCCTTTGTTCCGGGGTGCGGTGTTGTGTTAGGACCAGGCGATGACGGTAGACCACTGGAATTTGTTCTCCATTATGGTAGTTGTGGTGATCACCAGGTTTTTTTTTTTGGTCACCAGGAGGTGGTTTTATCGTCACCAGGGATAGGTGGAGTTGATTGACAGGTGTTCCCCCATTAGTGATTGTGGCTGGTCGCGGAAGAGAGCTTGTTGATCACAAGGTTGCTGTTCAGGAGAGATTGTGGTTTTGTCACTATGGACCGGGGACGACGATGGACCACTTGGTTTGTTCTCCATTGGGTAGGAGGGTGGCCCAAGTTTTACTTTCCTCCACCAGTTTCTGAGTCATAGGAATTTGTGCAAATTTACTCCTCCATGGATTTTTCCTGATCACCAGGAAGATGTGGTTGTCTCCAGGGTTTCTGTTCGCCAAGGAGATTTGTGGTTGTCTCAGGTTTTTGTTGCCAGGAGACTGTGGATTTGTCACTAGGACCGGAAAGGCTGACGATGGTGGACCACTGGGTTCACCATTTGGTAATTAATGGATTTGCTCTCAGGTTTCTGTTCATCCCAGGGAATTGCGGGATTTGCTCTCCAGGTTTCTGATCCTTTAGGAGATTTGGCCCGGTTGATCTCAGGTTTCTGATCGCCAGAGAGGTGTTGGCGGTTGGTGATCTCAGGTTTCTGTTCTAGGAGATTGTGGTTGCTCTCCAGGGTTTCTGATCGCCAGGGAGGGTGTAGCCAGTTTGCTCTCAGGTTTCTGTCCACCAGAGAATTGTGGTTGCTTTCTCTCCAGGTTTCTGTTCGCCAGGAATTGTAGAATCTCAGGTTTCTGATCACCAGGAGGTGGTTGCCCACTACCCAGGTTTATTCACCAGGAGGGTAGTGATTCCCCTTTCTCAGGTTTCTGTTCATTAGGAGATTGTGGTCGATCTCTCTGAGTTTCTGTTCACCAGGAGATTTGCGATTTGATCTCAGGTTTCTGTTCACCAAGGAGACTGTGAAGTTTGCTCTCAGGTTTCACCGCATCCACCAGGAGATTTGTGTTGGATTTGCTCTCAGGTTTCATTAGGAGCTTGTGGTTGATCACTCAGGTTTCTGTTCACCAGGAGATTGCGGTTGATCTCCAGGTTTCTGTTCACCAGGGAGAGATTGTGGTTGCTCTCCAGGTTTCTGTTCATCAGGAGATTGTGGTTGATCTCCAGGTTTCTGTTCACCAGGAGATTGTGGTTGATCTCCAGGTTTCTGTTCACCAGGAGATTGTGGTTGATCTCCA
>JAKGSA010001780.1:1185-11228 GCA_033558755.1 Philaethria dido | reverse complement strand
TGTTCACCAGGAGATTGTGGTTGTTCTCCAGGTTTCTGTTCATTAGGAGATTGTGGTTGATCTCCAGGTTTCTGTTCACCAGGAGATTGCGGTTGATTTCCAGGTTTCTGTTCATTAGGAGATTGTGGTTGATCTCCAGGTTTCTGTTCACCAGGAGATTGCGGTTGATTTCCAGGTTTCTGTTCATCGGGAGATTGTGGTTGATCTCCAGGTTTCTGTTCACCAGGAGATTGTGGTTGTTCTCCAGGTTTCTGTTCATTAGGAGATTGTGGTTGATCTCCAGGTTTCTGTTCACCAGGAGATTGCGGTTGATCTCCAGGTTTCTGTTCATCAGGAGATTGTGGTTGATCTCCAGGTTTCTGTTCATCAGAGATTGTGGTTGATCTCCAGGTTTCTGTTCACCAGGAGATTGTGTTGATCTCCAGGTTTTTGTTCACCGGGAGATTGCGCTGATCTCCAGGTTTCTGTTCACCAGGAGACTGTGGTTGCTCTCCGTGTTTCTGCAGGTCCAACAGAGATTGTGGTTGCTCTCCAGGTTTCGTTCATTAGAGATCAGGTTGATCTCCAGGTTTCTGTCTACCAGGAGATTGCGGTTGATCTCCAGGTTTCTGTTCACAGGAGACTGTGGTTGCTGTCCAGGTTTCTCAAGTTCATCAGGAGATTGTGGTTGATCTCCAGGTTTCGTTCACCGGGAGATTGCGGTTGATCTCCAGGTTTCTAGTTCACCAGAGACGGTTGATCTCCAGTTTCTGCCCACCAGGAGATTGCGTTGATCTCCAGGTTTCTGTTCACCAGGAGACTGTGGTTGTTTCATGGGGTTTTGTTCATCAGAGATTGTGGTTGATCTCCAGGTTTCCTGTTCCTCACTCAGGAGATTGTGGTTGATCTCCAGGTTTCTGTTCACCAGGAGACCGTGGTTGCTCAGGTTGACCGTTAGGGGAATCTGGGGATGGTTGCGTTCCAGGTTGTTCTTGGTTGTTTGAGCCTTGTTGGTTATAAGAATACGATTGCGAGCTGCTGTAAGAACTGGAAGAACTCTGAGACCACGAATTGTGTTGCTCATTTCCATTTTGACTACCATTTTCTTGTTGATTAGCTTGATTTTGTTCTGTCGTTGATGTGATAGGTTCCTCTGATGTTGTTGTGGCGGGTTCTTCTGTTGTTGTGGTAGTGGGTTCTTCAGTTGTAGTTGGTGCTGGTGTAGTCGTGGTGGTCGTGGTGGTGGTAGTTGTTGTAGTCGTATTGAGCCTGGGTTTCTTAGCTTTGACATATTCTATTGCGTCAAGGATATCTGAAAAATAATTGAAATAAATAACTTATTTAGTTCTTCGGATACAAAAGGATTTATGATATTTTTAGAATAAACGTACTACAAATTGTTTTTTTATCATAATATAACAAAGAATAAAGAAATGTGCTTGCAATAAAATGTCTAGTTTCTTTTTTGGAATCATTAAATAGTTTTATAAAAAACTTGTATTAAAGATTCTTTACATGACAGTGGAGAAAGGAACCTATCTATCATAATGTCAACCCATTTCGTTTTCCACTTTCCACCCATATTCGTGACATTTTTTATTTTTTGTTAACTTTATAAAATTATACATACTTACATACATAGCTTCACGCTGTATCCCGCATATAGCAGGGTAGGCAGAGGGAACCTAGTGTAAAGACACTCCGTTCCCCACTTACCGCCGAATTAAGGCATTGCGTGCTGAGGGGCGGAGCTCAACGCCGCGATTTGCCTTGTTACCAAACCCAGGAAATGAAAATACTAAACTTTTACATTTCCTGGAGTGGGAATCAAACCCACAACCTGTCGCGTTGACAGTCGCACGCTTGTGCCTCTGCGCCACGACAGGCGTTTTATAAAATTATGTTGTTTAAAATTTAGATAAAAATATAATTACTGTTTTCTTTCGTTGCATCTCTCAGCTCACTTATAGCTTGTATTGGTTCTGAAAATAATACAAATATATATTTAATATACAGGTCACTTTTATTTTATGGATTAAATTACATACTTAAATAGAACCACCTAATTGTATCTTAAGACTATGGGTGAGATCCTCACCGACTGACTTTTTTTTCTAGTCAGACAGTTATCAAGGCGTCTCATATCGCTACAGGTGTCACTTTAGTTCAATTCATATAGCTAGAAGTTCCTGACTGACTGATATTGGCAAAAAGTGCCTATTTTTTTTTATTTAAAAAGGTTTATTAAGGTAAAAAAAGAAAAACATTTTAGATGACACATGACATATAGACAGAAGAGTAAGAATTTGATTAGTATTCCATGGATTGCGAAACGTAATATTTTTTTTTAGCTTCACGCTGTATCCCGCATATATCAGGGTAGGCAGAGAGAACCTGAGAACCTGGTGTTAAATCGCTCCATACACTTTTAACATTTTCGTTCCCCACTTACTGCCGAATTGAGGCATTCCGTGCTGAGTGACGGAACTCAATGCCGCGATTTACCTTGTTACCGGACCCAGCAATTGTTAATATTAAATATTATTTAAAATTATCATTTCCTGGAGTGGGAATCGAACCTACAAACTGTCGTGTTTACAGTCTAGTGCCTCTGCGCCACGACAGGCTTTGAGACGTAAGATGTATATCACAGAACCGCTTTTGAGCCATACAACAATATAGATCACAAGGATTCCAAGTAAAATCGAATACACGACCACAGCCCTTATCATAACTTACCATCAGCTCCAGTGAACTCTTGAGCTATTACCAAAGCATCTTCTAGTACTGAAAGTAAATGATTTTTTTCTTTAAAATAATTTCATAGAAGTTTTATATAATATCTAGTTTATATATATATTTATTTATTTTTTTATTTTTTTATCCTCACGCTGTATCCCGCATATAGCAAGGTAGGCAGAAGGAACCTGAGAACCTAGTGTTAAGACAGTCCGTTCCCCACTTTCCGCCGAATTGAGGCATTGCGTGCTGAGTGGCGGAACTTTATTAAATTGGATCTTTATTGAAATGACATTTTATATGAATATAGCGTATAGGTGCCGTAACCCAACGCTGCTTTTCCCAGTATAGCAAGACAAGCAGAAAGACCTCAGTATCACTACAAATTTGAGGCACTGTATGTAGAGTGGCGTAACTCAACGCCGTCGTAAGTCGCTTAACACTATTTTTAAAAGCCAATTTTCTCTATATTCTCTTTTTGTTATATATGTTGGCGCGAATGATAATTTTGGTAATGTTACAGTGTCGCCATCTATGTGTGCTGTCTTCCGATATACAATACCGGAAATTGATACGGGCTCCGGATACGGGCGGGTACCAAGGATTATTATCTCTTTGACTAGTGTACTCGTTCTAGTTCTCTTCAAGTTGCAGTGTTTGTAAAATCAGTGCATTGGTAATCAAATAATAATAGTGCAATGTTTGGTGGTAGGAGGTTCGTCCTCCGTCTGGCTCGCGACCACTATCATGTCAAAGACGAACCGCCAAATATCTTATGATGGGTTCCGGTTCGATGGCATGTAAGCCAGGTTTTCCCCTTTCCCACCCATCCTCTCTTATTTGGTCTACTACCAGCTAACAAATCAAATCAAATAATTTTATTCAAAATAATAAGTTACAAGCTTCATTTTTTGAACGTCAAATAATTTACCACCAGTTCATAAAATTTAATGCCTCAGACCTGAGAAGAACCGGCGCAAAAAACTCAGCGGGCCTTTTTTTTATACGTTTATGTCTACAATTGTTAGTAAAGTAAAGTACTTACAGAAACGTGGACTCAAACTTGTAAAAGCTTCCAAGAACTTGATGAAATCTAGAAGAAAATATTTATATTGTTAATAGTATATCACCCACGTAACTTGTTGTGTACGTAGGTGATGTAAATATCAAAATCGAAATATTCTTTATTCAAATAAGCTGTTACAAGCACTTTTGAATCGTCAATTTACAAAAGATGTCAGTAGTGTCAGTTCTAACGGAAACTACCACCGGTTCGGAAGGCAGTTCTGCTGAGAAGAGCCGGCAACAAACTCAACAGTTACTCTTTTCAAATAAAATTTTACAATAAATATACAACTGTGATGAGCCTCCCGAGTGAGCGTCATCAGCATTCAATTCCACACATTAACATCAGGTGTGTAGATATAATAATTTTATTTTTTTTATCTTCACGCTGTATCCCGCATATAACACATAACCTAGTGTTAAGACACTCCGTTGTCTTTTAAATTTTCCGTTCCCCATTTTCCGTCAAATTGAGGCATTGCGTGCTGAGTGGAGGAACTCAACGCCGCGCTTTGCCTTGTCACCAGAGCGAGGAAATGGAAATATTATTTAGAATATTCATATCCTGGAGTAGGAATCGAACCCACAACCTGTCGTGTTTACGGTCGCACGCTTGTGCCTCAAGACATAACAGGCGTGAACATGTACAATACAAGCACAATATGTTTTAACTATTTTAAAAAGAAGATCTTTATTGAGACTAATACACACCCATTATAACAATGTTGTGAATGATTTCGATCCATTCGAAGAAACCTGTAAGAAATATTACAAAATATTAAAAACAATTACTCAAATATTTACATTTAAAGTTTGAAATTTTTGTTATTCATTTAAATATTGAAATTATTTTAAATGAATAAAATATATGTATGAGAAAAAATATTATAAGATTAACATATTCGCGATCGCTGACGAGAATTCACGTCATATAAAATTTAATTCCTGGTTGACGTTGATGTGAATTCACGTCATTTCCAATTATTATATTATATGTTCAACATTGATATTTCAAAACCAATTTCATACTCGTTATCCTCCCCTTGACGATACAAGTTTGCGGCAACCAGCTTCAGAATTTCATTATATTTGCCGCACTCAGAATTAGAAACGTAGAAAATTAATCGGACGCGAATGTGTTAATAAGGTTTTTTTTATTCATAGCATCTCGCTTTATCTCATATAACAGGCCAAAGAATCTAGTATCAAGATACTATGCCTTCACTTTCCACCCGAGTCGTTTCGTTTTGAATAGCGGAACTTAACACCGAATTTTTAAATATTTCCAATGTGGTCGCATTCATAATAAACGCGTCTACAGTCAGATATGCTCGATTGATTTCTGCTTTTATTTGATGGAACCACTTATCAATGATTTTTTAAATATTTTTTTTTATTTTTTTTTAGCTTCACGCTGTATCCCACACATAGCAGGGTAGGTAGAGGGAACCTGAAAATCTAGTGATAAGACACTCCGTTCTCTTTCAACAATTCCGTTCCCCATTTTCCGCCGGATTGCGTGCTGAATTGCATAGGGTGCTGAGTGGCGGAACTCAACGCCGCGCTTTCCCTTTTTACCAAACCCAGAAAATGAAAATACTTCATTTCCTGGAGTGGGACCTTAAAGAAACCTTAAAACCTGTCTCGTTTACAGTCGCATACTTGTGCCTCTACTCCAAGACAAGCGTTAATTTTTTTTTTAAATAATAATTTAAAATTACATACCATTCACTTTCAACAGTTCCCTTATTTTTTCCACAGCTAATCGTAAGTTGCTTGTATTTGTGAACTTCATTAGCGTCTGGAAGAAGTATATGAAGTCGACGGTGGAGTACAACTTGATAGTATCCATTAACACGAAGATATCTAAAACAAAAACAAAAAAAAACTGGTAGATATGGGGAAAAACAGGTAGTAAAACTAGAAATAAATAAGCAATTTATTTTTAGTATCACCTAAATTAATAAATTTTAAATGAAACTATTTTAACCGGATTCGTCTTGTCTTCGACTCACAAATGCCAACTCATTCTGTCTGTGACTACGGACTACTGTAAAGTGTTCGAAAAGTCGGGTCCCAAAATGTATTTTCGAATACTAAAATATACCCGATTAATCCGGTTAAAATAGTTTCATTTAATATGTGTAATAATGGCAAAAATCATAGAGCTCCTTAAATAATTTTTATTTTCTTATTTAAGAGTAATTCTCAATCTTTATTGTCGCACGATAATATCGATATCTCATCAAGCACGATGATATCGATCAAAATTAAACACACACATAAAATTAAATAATTTTTAAGTTACATTTATTAGTAACATAGTGTTTATATTAAAAGATTTAGAAATCATTTTCTCCTTTCTTGTTTTGGTAAGGCATTTCTTGTATATATTTTAATATTTATTATATCTATCAGCAATATCACAACCTTTTTTTGAATAGCAGGATATTTTCTAGATTTTCGTTGATTATATGTATGATGTAAATATAACAATATTTGAATTCCATACCATTCTTGCCAGTCACCGACACTATGATACCCCACGCTTCACGGAGAGCTGAAAACAGAAAAAAGAAAATATTATCTTCTGACGTATGGTATGCCGATGATCATAGAGACCTTTAAAAATTCATAGTTTTATTGGAGGCTGAGTTCAGCCAGAGGCAGAGCTCCTCTAGTTAGAGGAGTTCTGTCCTTGGCTTGACCTTTGGTAAACAAATAACGAATTATTACGCAAAAGTGTCTCCAGTAAGCCAATTATTTCTGCAATCTGTTGAGGATGTACCTGATTCAGAGAGAACCCGGGGTCAAGACCCCGTTCACTACTTTCCACCTTTGTATTACCAGAGAGGTGAAACGAACACAACATGTTAAATACATATGTTTAATTTACAAAAAATATTTAAAAGTAAATCGCTTCTTATTATTTCATTAAGATTTTTGTAAAAAAATCATTAATTTAATACTTACACTTGGCCCCAGTGAAAGATATTAATTTTCTCAAAATGTCCAAGATATCACTTTTACCGCTCTGCACTTGTATTTGATTCAAAATTTCTAAAGCTGTCACTGAAATATAAAAATATATAAATTATAATCGTTACTTCAAATGATTCAAATAGCAGTGAGAAGTTAGTGTTAAGACACTCTGTTTTCCACTTTCAACCCGAATTCATGACATTGTGTGTTAAGTAGCGGAACTCAACGCGGTGCTTTGTGTTATCAGACCAGAGAACAATCATAATGAAATTATGAATTGAAATATGATTGAATCTTAGAAAAATCCCTATCCTGGGTTTCTCACATCTCCGAGCTAAGCCGCAAGATGTATTACACATAAGGTAGGATAAAAAGATGGAAAAGTGATCATCGCCGCTCGCGACCCCTTGTAAACCCTAAGTAGCTTCAAGTATCTTGACAGCCTATAGGAAGGAGAGAGATGCGCCTTTTGAACTTCCGGTGACATTAACCAGATTTTCAGTCCATCTTGTACTTCGTGGTCGCCATTTAAAAATCTTTCCACTTTTTTCAATCTATCCTCGAATGTAAATATTTTAAAATTTTCCTACAAATTGCTTATTATCACAATTTAATAGTTTATACTTACTTTGCCTAAATGTCAATCCTGTGATAGATGCGCTACAGTCATTCAGGTTCGTAGTTTGTGTTATATCCAGTAATGCCCCGAACACAAGAAGAGGATCTCGTTTCTTAGTTATTTTGTTAACCATCTGCATAACTTTGATGATGTCTGTAATAATAATTAATAAAAAATATATATTAAACGTTTATATTAATATAATCAAAAATCTAAAAAATCAAAATATTCTTTATTCAAATAGGCTGTTACAAGTACTTTCAAATCGTCAGTTTACAAATGTGTCAGTCGTGTCAGTCCTAACGAAAGCTACCACCGGCTCGGAAGGCAGTTTTAGTATTTTTTCGTTAGTTTCAGAGTGAGTGGTAGACAAGTTACAGACGAAATTATGGAGTGGAGAAAGATAAAACTTATCGTGTAAGGTATGCCTTGGACAGTGTAGAAAACTAATAAGAGAGAATTTCCTGAAATTCCCACGGGAACGGATAAAAACGGTATTTTGTATTTGTTGTAGTCAAAACTACGTAAGGTAGAAACAGAAATAGTATGGATATTTTACTATTCTTGTAAATATTAAAATGTTAAAATATAATGTAAGACAAAATCTAAAATAAATAATAAATAATTAAACAATCAACAGTACTATAAAATTATCAACAATTATTAACGACATGCGTAATTGAAATAATTTCCATAATAAATTAAATTATACTCAATAATTATTGAAAATATATGTAAAACAACAAAGATTGTTATATCTTCCGTATATAATGCGAAAAGAAATATATCCCGTATATAGAGGATAGAGAGACCCTACAGTCAAGAAACTACGTTCCTCGCTTCCTGTCGGAATAAGAGAGATTGCCTCTTAAGTGGCGTAACTTAACGCCGCGCTTTATCTCACCGGAGCACAGAATAATATAAATAAAAAATAATAAACTTACTATCAAGACGGAACAAACGATGGAATTCAGTTTGCACATGTTCCAAATCACTTTTATCAGTGAGCTGGTACAGTGTTTCCAATACTAGTTTTAGACCTGGAAATAAAATTAAATGAATTAATTTGAATATCATATTTTAGCTTTGAATATTTATAAGCTTACAGTTCAATTACATATAAGTTACATACATACATAGCTTCACGCTGTATCCCACATATAGCAAGGTAGGCAGAGGAAACAGAGGGAGACACTCCATTCCCCACTTTCCGCCGAATTGCGGCAATGCATATAAATTTAAAAGACAATTTTTCCATTCATCCATTCCAGACATTCTCGCTGCTATGGTAACGCGTATTTAATAATTATCCTTCACTAAAGTCCCCGTTGACGCGTTAACAACGCGTTCTCTTTAGCAATGTATGTCACTTTATATAAATATGGATGTGAAACCATGGTAGTGTATAACTCTTATTTTATTAATTTAATATACTTTTTTTGCATTATTTTAAAATAAATTAGCATGGTGCACTCCTTCTCTATATAAACTATAAGTGTGCCAAATTTTATGCTCTTCCGTCTGCGTAATTTTCGTAAAAAGGGTCCAAAGTTTTTGCTTCACGTATTTATATATAGATACTTACTAACTGAAGCAGTCTCTTGCAGAAGTTCTTCTAATGCATATCGTAACTCTGGAATAGAATTTAGATATATTAGCTTTAAGAGATACATATTTTCTTATTATGAAAAAAGTTTATTTGAACCATTTTAATTCATTTATTTCAAATAATTATTTGAAATAAATTTCAAAATAATTAATTTAATATATGATTGTTATTAGTGTTATTGTTATTGAAAATGTATTTATTTTTCTTTGAATGAATTTATATTATTATATAAATATTAAATATTTTTATTATATATTTATTGTTATCAATTGTTATTAATTGATTATTATATTATGTTAATAATATAAACTACTTACGCGTCAAACCAGTAACTTGTTTTATAAGATTGACAGATGCAGAGAATGTTTTTCTTCCAACTAAATTCTTGAATGCTACAATTGCTTCGCCAATATCTAAAATAAAGTTAAAAATGATAATGGATATACATACATTCATACATAGCTTCACGCTGTTTCCCGCATATGGAAGGGTAGGCAGAGGGAACCTAGTGTTAAGACACTCCGTTCCCCACTTTCCGCCGAATTGAGGCTTAATGGATATGTATATAGTATTTAAAAAATAGTTATTTAAAGAAAAATATCCTACAGTAATATTTTAAAATGTTAACTTGAAATAATAATATTTAAATAATAATGAAAGCAGTTTTTATATATTTATATATATAAAAACTGCTTCTGTATTATTTGTCACCTCTGAGTGATTTACAGACAACATACAAACGGAAACATTTGTAAGGAGAAAGTTGACACTTATCATGTATGTTGCTTGGAGAGTGTAGGAGAGCATTAAGAGTGGGTTACCCAAAATTCCAATCAAAATCAGAACGTTTTCATACTATGCCGTATAGTTCAGGCAAACGTAGGTTCGTGTGAGAGGTTGCTTTTTTTAATTACTTATAAATAATTGATATAAACTTACCACTACTTCGCATTACATTTATTAAGACGTTAAATGTCGCGTTCCAATCTGTAAAATAAATACGTTAATATTATTTTTTTTTTAGCTTCACGCTGTATCCCGCATATAGCA
>JAKGSA010001779.1:0-35989 GCA_033558755.1 Philaethria dido | reverse complement strand
ATCTACAACGCCTCTGGTGTTGTAGATGCGTTGCCAACCTAGAGGATACAAGTGGGAGGGGAGGACAATGTAGTAGTCCGCTATCGGAACCACCACATTTTGGGGAAAGGATGGGTGGGAAAGGGGAAAACCTGGCTTACATGCCATCGAACCGGAACACATCATAAGATATTTGGCGGTTCGTCTTTGACATGATAGTGGTCGCGAGCCAGACGGAGGACGAACCTCCTACCACCATACATACATTCTAATAGTTACTTTTCATATTATTACAAATATTTTTAATTTTTTACTGTATTGTATATTATTCTATAATTGTTAGTGTAAGCCTTTTTAATGTTTTCAGTTTTTATTATTACTTTTTCTCATTGTAAGGTATTTTAAATTTAAACTGTTAATATACTCGTAGTAGTTTAACATTAGATTATTAATTTAGGTTGTTTTGTAATGAGCGCTTCTTGCCTACAAACTCACGAATTTGGCAAGAGATTATGATTGTAATAATCTATAATGTAAAAATAATTGGATAATAAATTAAAAAAAAAAAAACTCCGGTCCCCACTTTTCGCCAAAATGAGGCATTGCGTGCTGAGTAGCGGAATTCAACGCCGCGCTTTGCCTTGTTACCAAACCCTTACCTCAAAATATGTCACGTTAATTTACATAATAAATAACTAATTTCAGTTAATTTTTGTTCAAAACTTTTCTTACAACCTCTTATAGTTTCGCAGGCAAGTGTAATTCTTTTTTGTGTTTTATTTGAATTCTTTTCGTCGACCGTAACCAAATTTGTCTCATAATTTCAAGATACTTTAACTTACTTGGGTCAAATGTTCAGCGTCGGTTCAGCGTCCACATCATAATAGCTAAGGATAAAAATATAAATTAGTTATAATACTTAGAATACACTTTTTTTTTTTTTTAAATAAAACGTCACGCATTTTCTACGTAGCAGGGTAGTCAGAGACAGCCTAGTATCAAGAAACTCCGTTCCCCACTTTCCGCCGAATTGACGCATTCTATGCTGAGTGGCGGAATTCAACGCCGCGCTTTGCCTTGTACTAAACCCAAGAAATGAAAATACTTACATTTCCTGGAGTAGGAATCGAATCTACAACCTGTCGCGATTACAGTCGCACGTTTGTGTCTCTGCGCCACGATAGGCGTTATCAAAATTAGTTCATAATAAAAAAATATGTGGTAACACATATAAGCTTCTCATTTATTTTAAGTCAGATAAAAAGGACAAATGGAACGAATAATAGCTGATAGGTTTTGAAATTGTTGATAGATTTTAATAAATCATAACAATCATTGTTATGATTTATTAAAATCTATATAATCAAATCTATATTATCAAATGCTATATAGATATATAGCATTTGATAAGATCGTAAAACGATTTTATTCCAATAGATATTTACTAAGATTTATTATATACTTTAAATGGCTTCTCAGAAAGAAAAATGCTTGCATACTCGTAATTCATTGGAACCACTACTAAATTGTGATACATATCATAATTAAATAAATAGGATTTATATAATTTAGATTTGAATTAATATCGTAATGTTGGGGAACGGAAGTTTTAAAAGAGAGCGGAGTGTCTTAATACTAGGTTCTCTAGGTCTCTCTGCCTACCCTGCTATATGCGGGATACAGCGTGAAGCTAAAAAAAATAATGTATAATCCAAAGGACTTCTTATCAAGCGCCTGTCTTGGCGCAGAGGCACAAGCGTGCGACTGTAAACGCGACGGCTTGTGGGTTCGATTCCCACTCCAGGACATGGAATTTTTCATTTTACTGGGTTTGGTAACAAGGCAAAGCGCGGTGTTGAGTTCCGCCACTCAGCACGCAATGCCTCAATTCGGTGGAACGGAATGTCTTAACACTAGGTTCTCTCTGCCTACCCTGCTATATGCGGGATACAGCGTGAAGCTATGTATGTATGTATGTACTTTTTCTCAAAGATCAGTTATCATAATATGTCATATAGTTTCACCATGAATAAGTAACAAAAAAATGCAGATTTTTGACTTATGATTTCATCTCTTATCGCTACTGGGTACAGTAGAATCCGGTAACATGAAGTCAGACCGCTTAACAATTACTCATACGGAGTTAAGAGGACATTAAGTGCACCACACACGTTTGTATTTCGTGACTTTTTGATACTTGTTGTATGGTGTACAGTGTGGGAATAAGCGATTTTTTTTGTCCTATAAGACTAAAGACTTCAGTAATTTCAGTACTTAGTAGGATAATAAAAATAATGTACACATTAAGTTATGTTACTATCATTTTTTTTTGCTAAAAAATAGGTTTTCATACCAATGGAATGTTTTTAAATTCGAGCTTTCCCGCATAGCAGCATAGGCAGAAAATAGTATCAAGGTGCTCTGTTTTTCACTTTCTGCCTGAATTCTACACCATGTATTTGAAGTTGAGGAACTCTACGGCGCGGCTTATTTTAGCAGAACAGGGAATCAAAAATAATTTAATTATTATCATTCTCCAATCGGTAATCGAACCCACAGCTACATAGCATTCATACCTCACATTTACAGTTACACATTATCCCACTACACATGATAGCCTCAATATAAAAGCAAATAAGCATTGTATCTAATAAAATAATTTCCCGCTTCACTTAATCACTTGGACCACCAAAACCGCTCTCAAGCCACGGACCGCACACGTAGTTTAGCGCACTAATTCTAATGACGTTTATAAGAGACGTGAATTGTAATATATGCCACCAGCATAATATATGAGACGGCACTAATAAGATAGCGAGATTACCTTGGAACTTGATATTATAAACCAGCTAGCGACCTAAGCATGTAATTGAAGATGAATATATTAGAAAATGTTATGTTCAGTTTCATATTGATTTTATGGTTGAAATGGTTTTTGTAGTAGCTGTGTATCGTGATGTTATATATCATTTTATTATTTATTATTTTCTTAGCTTCACGCTGTATCCTGCACATAATGGCAAAGGGAACCAGATAACTTAGTGTTAAGACATACTATTCTTCTTAAGCTTTTCGTTCCTGACTTTCCACCGAATTGAGGCATTGTATGTTAAGTGACGGAACTCGACCAGTTACCAGAGTGAGGAAATAAAAATACTAATTATTATTTAATATTTTCATTTCCTGGAGTAGGAATCGAACCTACAACCTGTCGCGTGTGCATTTACAGTGGCGCGGTTATGCCTCTGCGCCACGACAGGTCTCATCCTCATGATTATTATTTTATTATTGTTATAAAAATGCAAGGGATCATTACTTATTAAAACAAAACTACAAAAAAAAATACACTAAAAAGACACTAAAAGAGACATTATTATGAATAATGAGTTATTCAATTAACGCCTGTCGTTGCGCAGAGGCACAAGCGTGCGACTGTAAACGCGACAGGTTGTGGGTTCGATTCCCACTCCAGGAAATATAAAATTTAATATTTTCATTTTTTGGGTTTGGTAACAAGGCAATGCACGGCGTTAAGTTCCGCCACTCAACCCGCAATGCCTCAATTCGGCGGAAAGTGGGAACGGAACTGTTGAAAGAGAATGGAGGTCTTAACACTAGGTACTCTGGTTCCTCTGCCTGACTCTGGCATATGCGGATACAGCGTGAAGTTAAAAGAGTTATTCAAAACCTACTTCGTCAGATGTTATCTAAATTTAATGGACTACATCAAAGCATTAGCTTTTATATTAAAAAATCATCAAAATTAAGCTTCTACTTTTTTGAAGTCGGTTATAAACGAATTACTTTTTTTATAATAAAGATATGTAAATTAAAATAATTATTAATAACCTGGCAATAAAATTGACACAGTTGTCTATATACTATCTTAAAATTTATTTCAAACACGTACCGATAATACTTCTAAAAATGAATAAATAACTTTCGCCCCAATAATAAATATTAGAAAGCTCCTAAGCTTAATCCTTCACCTATCCTACATATTTGACCGCTACTTAAATGTTATTTAACTTTATGAGATATTTTTTGATCTGGGACTCATGTCCGTTCACTATAAACATTTAAAGACAATGCGATGTAACTGTCAGCTTAATGGGCGCGTATGGATAATAATAAAGTAGGTATAAAGCATTAGATAATGCTTTTATGCGGGATGGTTGTGTGATCGATTGTGGGAATGCCAGAGATGGTGACAGTCGGCTTCTATAGCGACCACTGATTACAGTTGTGGATATCATCTATATCCTGGATCATTATATTTTAAATCGATTTTGGAAAAAGAGAAGATCTCAATTTGACTGGTTTTAGATGTAATAAAACAATATATTTTTTCGTATCTGATAGCTAGTGCTTTTGATGTAGCCCCATTTAAGAAGTTGAAATCTGATGAGTTTTTTGAGTTATTCGTAATAATTATACTTTTTAAATATAACTATATTAGAAGTCCGTTTTCTTAGCGTAAGTAGGTATAAAGCAGTTGATAATGCGTTTATGCGGGATGGTTGTGTGATCGATTGTGGGAATGCCAGAGATGGTGACAGGCGTGGTTTCTATAGCGACCACTGATTGTTAGATATCATCTATATCCTGGATCATTATATTTTAACCGATTTTAGAAAAAGAAGGTCTCAATTTGACTGGTTTTAGATGTAATATAAACAACATACGATATTTCTTTCGTATGTGATAGCTAGTGCTTTTGATGTGTCCCATTTAAGTTACTTAAAATCTGACGAGTTTTTGATATTCGTACATATACTTTTACTGCTCTATATTAGAAGTCCGTTTTCTTAGCGTAAGAGGTATAAAGCAGTTGATAATGCGTTTATGCGGGATGGTTGTGTGATCGATTGTGAACGCCAGATATGGTGACAGGTCTGGTTTCTAGCGAATTCACTCTGATTGTTAGATATCATCTATATCCGGATCATTATGCATTTTTTAACCGATTTTAGAAAAGAAGGTCTCAATTTGACTGGTTTTAATATAACAATATACGAGTATTCTTTTCGTATGTGATAGCTAGTGCTTTTGATGTGTCCCATTTGGGTTAATTAAAATCTGATGGTTATTCGTAATAATATACTTTTTAGTGCACTATATTAGAAGTCCGTTTTCTTAGCGTAAGTAGGCATGTGCAGTTGATAATGCACTTATGCGGGATGGTTGTGTGATCGATTGTGGGGAATGCCAGAGATGGGTGACAGGCGGTTTCTATAGCGACCACTGATTGTTAGATATCATCTATATCCTGATCATTATATTTTAACTGATTTTTGTGAAAATAAGGTTCAATTTGACTAGTTTTATATGTAATATAACGTTTAACTGGGTGAATCAATATTGATGATTCTTTTATATGTGATCTAGCGATCTGCTTTTGGTGTAGTCCCATTTAAGTTAGTTAAAATCTGACGAGTTTTTGAGTTATTCGTAATAATTTTGCAATTTAGTACATTTTATTTGAACTTAGTTTTCTTTTTGATTTTTATTAATCTTTTAGAATTATCGTTATGTGCTTGAAATAAATTCAATATATAAGGAAATTATTAATAAGAAGTGTATCAATTATGCAGCCAGGTTATTAATAGGTAATATCTTTTACGTACCTTTCTATCACATAACGCTTGTCGTGACGCAGAGCGCCAAGCGTGACTGTAAACGCGACAGGTTAGGTTCGATTCCCATTCCAGAAAAATGGAATTTTTTAATTTCCTGGGTTTGCAACAAGGCAAAGCGCGGCGTTGAGTTCCGTCACTTAGCACGCAATGCCTCAAATTCGGTGGAAAGTGGGAACGGAGCTTAATTAGCCCTCTGCCTATCCTACTATGCGGATACAGCGTGAAGCTATGTATGTATGTATTTATATATGAATATTATTCTCATTATAGAGGTTATCATAACCAAACGGAGTGCCTTAAAAACTAGGCCTTCCTGACTATCTGACCCGGCGATGCGAGATAGCATGAAACTGTTATGTTGCTTTTAATGTTTTTTACCCAACTGTCAGGGAGTATGTTTTCGCGCGTATCATCACATGTATGTTTGTAATATTCTTTATTACATCATATCTTCCAAACTCCTGGACTGAATTATATAATTAAGGTGGACGTAGACAGGTATTGATACTCCAAGTGTTCTTAGATATGTGACGTTACTTTTAATTGCGCTCTCTAGAGGCAATTACATCATGAATAAAAACAAAAAATCATTGATAGATACCGTGTGGGGTGTCAAATGAAAGGACTTAATTAGCACATTTTAAGTATATAGATATAACTAGCTTTACTGAAGTGCATTTTATTTGTATTTGCTTCCTAAATTTGAAGAACTGCTTCAGTCTGGTTTTTTGTTCTTTATAATTATGTGTATTATTAAATATATGTAGATTATTTTGTTTCCTTTTTTTTCTTCATATATTCTCCCTCTCGTATAATAGGAATCGAACCCACAACCAACGTGCTAACAGTAATAAAAACATTTAATACTAAGAAACTTGTTATACTCTAGTTTTAAGCTATAGCAAATACATAGCATTGAATAGTCGTGTTAGTAGCTTGAATAGTAACAAATGACCGTGTAGTGATCAAAGAGAAGCATGTCCTATAGACACAGCGCTACTTGATTAAGTATCATCAATTATAAGGTAACCATACCATTGTGTGGTTCCATTTAAAATTGTATGAAAATTTAATAAATTAATTTAAGAAAAAAATACTACATACATACATACATAGAAGTATTTCTATGTACTCGTATGTATGTATATACATTCACAGGGTAAGCAGAATGAACCTAGTGTTACGACACTCCATTCCCCACTTTCCGCCGAATTGAGGTATTGCGTGCTGAGTGGAGGAATTCAACGCCGCGGTTTGCCTTGTTACCAAACGCAGGAAACGAAAAATTCCATTTCCTGGAGTGGGAATCGAACCCATAACCTGTCACGCTTACAGTCGCACGCTTGTTCCTCTGCGTTACGACAGGCGTTAAAAAAAATCTATTATTATTATTGTTAAATATTACAAACATATAAGTATTTAAAATTATTTCCTTTTACCAGTTTTAACAAGACAGCAGCGGCGTTAAACTTCGCCTCTTAAAATTTGAAATTTTTTTGATACTAGCTTTTTTCTGTCTATAGAAAAGAACGTGAACGCCGTAGAATGGAGATACTAATTCCACAATCTCTCTGCCATTAAGCACAAAACAGAGAAATATGAAAAAATACCTAAAATTTCGCAGAATAATATGTAAATTCAATATCATTAGCTAACCATTGGTAGCGTAGTGACAAGCCAGATTGCATCTGAGATCTTGTATAGGTCGATAAATGAGATAAAATCTTTCGCATACTTTGAAGCTGAATGTAAATGATCAATGTGGTAGTTTATATACTAAAAAACTAGTTTCGCATAGTAGGGTAGTCAAGGTTAATTCAGTAATAAGACACTCCGTTCGTTGCTTTCTGCCCAAACTTGAGGATTACGTTTACTTTAGTAAAGTGGCGCAACTCAATGCCATGTTTCTTCCAGCCAAATCAGAGTAATGAAAGTAATTGACTTCTAATCATTTCCCCGAAACGGAAATCGAACCCACATCCAATCGCGTTTACCGTCAGACGCTATCCCACTGCGTCATGATGGCCTAAGTTTCTATACTATACTACAATTAGATACACATATATAAAAAAAAAATGGTTTTCATAAGCTGTTATAACTTATGTTTTAATACTTTCTATTAAATAATAAAAACAAATCCAGGTCATGATAACACAATGGCATAGTGTCTGGTTGTAAACTATCTAAATTAGTTTAATTTCTTCGCTCTGGCCCGACAAAAAGACCGGCGTTGAGTTCCGCCTCTCAATGCGCAATGTTTCGAAATCCGGCCTCAAAAGGAGAACAGAGTGTCTTGGCACTAAATACACTCTGACTGCTTTGCAATGCAAGTTAAAGATGTATATTCAAAGAACTTACGTTACTGTAAAGCGGTAATAATTACATACATACATAAATAGCTACACCCTGTATCCCGTATATAGCAGGGTAGGCAGAGGGAACCTCGTGTTAAGACACTCCATTCCCACTTTCCGCCCAATTGAGGCATTGCGGGCTGAGTGGCGGGACTCAACGCCGTGCTATGCCTTGTTACCAAACGCAGGAAATGAAAATATTAAACTTACTTTCCTAGAGTGAAATCGAACCCACAACCTGTCGTGTTTATAGTCGCACGCATGTGCCTCTGCGCCACGACAGTTCACAACCATATTCAAAGAACTTACGTTACTATATTACAGTAATAACCAAACTAGTTATAATGACCCAGTAAACTCCATAAACAAAGTAGCTACAAACATTATCGCTACAATTCAATGGTTCCCAAAATAGCATACAAATTAACGAACCCCTATTTGACAAGCAAATAGTGATGCCGATAACGCTAAGGCTGGTGTACACTGATGAAATTATTACTAATTTTTTTTTTTTTTCGCCTGGAAGAAATAACTTTATGTCGAAATGCTGCGTTCTAGACTATTTACTATAAATCGGGTGTTTGCTTGCTAAGTGGCGTAGTTTTACCAGAACGGATAAATGAAAAAAATAAACAGTTTTTAGGTGTTTTCTTAACTATTAAAAATTAACCATAACGTCATCGTGGCGCGGCATAAAATAGATTCTTACTATAAACGCGGTTAAATGGTTGTAAGATAGATTCCTACTGGAGAAGGTTTTTTTTCCTGATCTACAAATACAATATACGTGGTTTCCGCCACTCAACAAGCAATATGTATATACAAATACGTGAAGCAAAAACTTTGGATCCCACTTTACGAAAATTACACGGACGGAGGAGCATGAAACTTCGCACACTTATAGCTTTTATATAGAAGGAGTGCAGAATGAATATTTTTTTAAATAATGCATAATAAGTATATTAAATTCATAAAATAAATGTTACACACAATACCATGGTTTGACATCCATGTTTATATAAAGTGACATATACATACGTTGCTAGGGCGTGTTATTAACGCGTCAACGGGGACACTAGTTCAAAATAGACAAGCAATATTATAAGGAAGTGTGGGGTGAAAACGACTCTTAGCACATTGAAACATATTATCAATAAAAAAGCGAGAAATGAAAAGAAAAGCTAAAAAAACAATAATTAGTATAAATAAACAAATTAATATTTCCTTACCCATCTAACCTTATCCTAACTTGACTAAAGCTACGGTCATAACTCACGCGTGTACCAACGTTTTGTACACCAATGTACGTGAGACAAGAGGCAACGCAACAATTTGTCGCCAAGTATCGCGACATATCGCGGTCTATAGCCAAGTATTATGACATACACATGTCCTGTTATTATTTACAGCGGATAGTTGTTGCTATTTTATGTCACGAATTGATTGTATTTCTTAGAATATGGTATATGGTAGATTTTTGAATAAAATAAATGTGCTATTTTCTAGTGCTTTGGTAATTTATAAGTAACATATAGTATAAAATAAATGAATGAATTAATTATTGACTATAATTATTAATACATTTAAAGGCTTACTCACTCCTAAAGTAAGTATAAAATATGTTATAAGAGTTAGTGATTTCAATATTGAGTACATAAAAAATATATTAATTATTTTAATTTCCCGCTCTGAGTTCCGTCACTTAGCATGCAATATCTTACAATATCTTGACACTAGGTTCTCTTCTACCGTCTTTGTGGATCTAAACGTAAAATCCTGGAGAATTTAGACACTACTTCCGCGTTCTCTTTACCATCACCCATAATATAGAGAAATACATAAAATACCTGATGTAATACTACAGAGAAACAAAAAAAATTGTGGTCAGTCGTGGCTCAGAGGCACAAGCATGCGACAGTAAATGTGACAGGCTGTGGGTTCGATTCCCATCCCAAGAAATATAAATTTTAAATATTTATAATAATGAATATTTAATATTTTCATTTCTTCTCCCTGGTAACAAGACAAAGCGCGGCATTGAGTTTCGCCACTCAGCACGCAAAGCCTCAATTCGGTGGAAAGTGGGAAACAGATTTTTTTATTAAAACGAAGTTTCTTACAATTTGGCTCTCAGGTTCAGGAAGTTAAAAATATATAAAAAAATAATTGTTTTGTACACCAATGTACGCAAAACGAGAATTTGTCGCCACGTATCACCATATCGCAGTATATATGACATACACATGTCCTGTTATTATTTACAGCGGTAACTTTTAGCTATTTTATGTCACGAACTGATATGCATTTCTTAGTACGGTAGATTTATGAATAAAATAACTGTGTTATTTTCTAGTACTGTGTTAATTTATAAGCTTATTTATCGAGCATGTTTCGAATTCAGACGGAAAGCGGTGAGCGGAGTGTCTTGACACTAGGCACACTCTGACTAACCTGCTATACGAGATAAATCATTCCCTTCTGTACGTTCCACCTTCATTCAATATTTTGTATGTTAAATGACGGCACTCAATGCATTATCTTGTTTCCCAAAACGAGAAATTGAAAATAATTGAAATTTGATCGCTCCCTCGAGATGGAATCGAACACCAATCACACTCAATCTCGAACACTGTCCCACTGCACCACGATGGCAATGTAAAAAAAATGAAAAATAATACAAAAGATACATACATACATCTATTAATATGATTATTACAGTTAACAGCAATTATCTTATGACTTAAATAGAATAATTAATTCAGAAATTAATTAAACCCACAAGTTATGCAATGTTGACTGCGGCAATTACCGGGTTTCAGTGGGTGGTACAAAATTATTCACCAATTAACTAATGTTACATTCTAGTTGTAACCTGCCTATATGATTTACTAATTTTTACCGACATCAAAAAAGAAGGAAGTTTTCACCTGTATTCTTGTATGTGTGTTACCGTATTTCTTTTTACTGGAGAACCATATTTGTACATACATACATACACAGCTTCACGCTGTACCCCTCATATAGCGAGGTAAGCAGAGGGAACCTAGTGTTAAGACACTCCGTTCCCCACTTTCCGCCGAATTGAGGCATTGCGTGCAGAGTGGCGAAACTCAACGCCGCGCTTTACCTTGCTACCAAACCCAGGAAATGAAAAATTCCATTTCCTGGAGTGGGAATCGAGAATCAAGGTTGTGAACCTTGAAAATTTTCATTTTCAAGGAATTTTCAATGAATGAAGGAATTTTCATTTTCTCTTTCGAAAGGAGTGTCTTATCACTTAAATTTAGTTAAGCTCTACATATTTAGATAACGTATAAAAATTTGAAAGCAGCGGGACTCGAATCCGCGCCCCTTGGAAACCGTCCAAGCGCTCTAACCACTAAGCCATGCGTTCTACATCTGGATCTCTTTTTAACATGCAAAGCATAATAACGTCTCCTTTTACCGATCAATCCTTCGCCGGGAAACCATACGTTTCCCCATACAACATTAGCGAAGTGATTAGTGCTCGCACTGCCACGTTCGAAGCGCCATAACTAAAGAACAGAAATGATTTTTTTTTCAGCTTACTCCGTTCACCTCTTTCAAAATTCGAGACATAAAATGTTAAATGATGAAACTCAAGACTGCTGTTTTTGACCAGAGCGAAGAAATGACAATATCAAATCAAATCAAATAATTTTATTCAAAATAAGAAGTTACAAGATTTATTTTTTGAACGTTAAATAATTTACCACCAGTTCACAAAATTTAATGCCTCAGACCTGAGAAAAACCGGCGCAAGAAACTCAGCGGGAAAATAATAATATTAATATGTTACCATTTTTAGCTTGGGAATCAAACCCACAATCAATCGCGTTTACAGCCAGACTCTGTCCCACTGCGCCAAAATGGCCTCAATAAACGAAGAAATATTATAATTCATTAAATTAGCATATTGACTTCCTTATAACAAGTATTTAATGTCCATGTAATGATCCAGATTAGAAATATCATAGATCAAAAATCTTTTTGGCATCTTAAATTTCACCCGAATCCGTTCAACCATTTTTGCATAATTGAGTAACGTGCATCCAAAGTTTTAAACTTTCACATTATACGAGTATATTAATGGGATTATCTTCAATAAGCTACCTCGCATGACAAACTCTTTAAGATCTTATAAAAATGATTCATTATCATTATTATTATTATTCGTTCGTCACTTTTGTCCAATTTGAGACATTGAGTGCTAGGCAGCGGAACTCAACGCCGCGCTTTGTTTTAAAAGAAATAGGAAAATGAAAATAAGGATTCCGCTTTATGGAGATTAAGCTAATAAAAATCTAGTGCATCTTTTAGACACTTCTCAATAATTCTCAGTTCAGTTGCAAAATAGTTGTTATTCATCATTTTATGTTTTTCATGAAAAATTTAAACATTCATGTATCGCTTAAATCTTAGGCATCTTCACTTTTCTCCGAGTTCAATACTCAGAATTCAATACTTACTGAAGGAAGTGTGTTACCAGAGATGTTAATTGAAAATAATTTTAATATTTCTTCAGAGTGAAAATCGAACTTACAATCTTCCAGTCACTATCAGCACCTAAACATTTACACAGACGTTCTTATACTGTGCAATTATGGTTAAAAAAAATATTTTTATTGTAACACAGTAACGCTTAAAATATAAGCTTATCGCTTATCTCACATATTTTACAGAATAACTAGATAAAACATAATATCCTTTCACACAGCTTAAATATTAGGTGTCGATAGCCAATGACGTACGTTATCTTAATACATCTTAAAACACTTACTTATAATCTATCCATATTAATTAATAGAAATATTCCAACAGTCTGATTCACTGTAGGAACGGGATAAATCAGCTTAGGTTCAGTTTTTGATATGAGGAAATCTTGTTAAAGATTCCCACCCGATCGGTGACTGGATGGGACTCCAAACCGGCAGATACACCCACTAAAATCTCACGGTGCTCCTCCTCGACCGCCACTAGCCGACGGCACGGGAAATGCCCCAATCTTCCGTCAACCTCGACAGCAGTTAGCCTCAGTCCTACGTTACCGGACCTACCTGCTTCCAGAGTGCACCATGATGAGCCTTGACGCTCCTGTCATACTCCTGTCCTATTACTAGCTCAAACGACGATATCATTAAGACAACTGAAGTTACAGTCGACGTGACTAAACTCTGGCAAAACGTGATTTGGGGATTTATGTTTATCGATAAATTTTTGGATTTTTCTATCCCAGTGTTCGTCCACTTTCATAGATTGATTAGAAAATATCTCACCTAAAGATAAGTCTATCGTTGTGATTTATTTTGATTGTAGAATTTTATTTTATCACTAAATATAATATTAATGTATAATATACTAACATACATATATAGGGTGTCCCAAAATTAACTTTTCAAGATTTGACTTTGCCGCCATTTGCTATTATATTCATTATTCATTCGCTATTAAAAGACTAAAATGGCATTTTCTATTTAATTCAAATCTTGCGTTAATTTTGGGACACCCTATATTAATATCTCATTTTACACCACACCATTCATAACGTAATATGACGATATGAAACATATCGTCAATTTATTGTCAAAGGACATTTTATCTGGACGTAAGCGATTTCTAAGATATCTAGCATTATCATAAATACAACATATGGAAATGCATAAATATGGACCTCTAAGCCTTCACCGGTATGTGCATATGGTATTATGGGATAATAGTCTTTAGTACTTTGGCATAAGAAAAGATATCGTGAATACATTTTTCATGTTTATTGCAGACAAAAGCCAAGAATCGAATGCTAGCATTTATTGAAATTCTAGAGTAGTGAAAGTCTTTAGATGTGGCGTCTTATTAAATTTCCTCCCACAAAAAAAATAACGTATTTGTGGTAATATTACATATTCTATTAAACGAAACTTTTACTGAACAAATTTAGATGAAATTCTACAGTATAATAAATGCATCTTCGCTTTCGCCACTTAATGCACAATGTCATATATTATAAAAAAAATATAATCATATAAAAATTTAAGCGGAGAGTAAAGAACGAGGCTCTAACTTTAAGAATCTATTAATGTTTAGTGAACTTTCATTCATATCTATATCATGTGTTTTCGTTGCTTTCGTTTTTTCCTCCTTTTTTAACTTCACGCTGTATCCCGCACATAGCAAGGTCAGAAGCAGAGGTCAAGAGACAAGGTACCTGAGATTCTAGTGTTGAGACACTCCGTTTTCCCAGTTTTTTTTTTTATATTTATTATTCTTTCAACTTTATTTATTTATTATTTTTTTTAATAATTTATTTACTATTATTAATCAATTTTGTATTTATAAGAAAGCTAAGTTCCTTCCCCAACTTTTACCTACACTACAATTTTATGCATGGGATATTGAATCTGTAAATTGTCATGCACACGCAAATAAACAATACTGTACAGATAAGTTGTGTCGCACAATAACATATTATTGTAGTAATCTGTTTTGTCCTTACAATAATCTATAATAACTGTAGCGTACGAGAGATAAAATTTCTCTTATAAATTCCATGTACTATAATCGTAATGTGCTGTGCCTTAGTTCTACGCTCACGTCCGATACTTACTTTTGTATCTATTGTATATTATCAAGGTAACATTGTGACGAGTAACACTTTAAATTAGATTAACATTCAATGTCGTTATTCCCAATGTTTCTTTATTTATCAATCTAACAAACTTGAATTCATTGTTTTCAGTATCGCTCCATTAATCGTACTGATTGACACGTCTGTGACACATTACATATTTTTACAAAACTAATTAAAATTTTAACAAAAAAAATAAACTGATATTAAATACTCTAAATGGTTACGAAAATTATTACGAATAATTCAAGAACTACCCGTCAGATATTTGTTTTTAAATAGGACCACATCAGAAGTATTAGGTCATAAAATACAGTGAAGTTAAGAACCTCCTCCTTCCCCCTTTTCTTGAAGACGATTAAAAAATGAAAAGAAAAATATCATCTAAATGTAAGTGGAACCTGATCGATTGTACCGAACTAGCTGTTATCTATAGCTTATATATTCTTATTTCAACTATTATTCAATTCTAGGAAAAGTTTACAACATAACACATAGAAGTTAATCTACATCACTCCTTAATTCAATTGTACTAAGTACCTTAAAGTATTTCCTTCAGTATCTACCACTTCTTAATGAACGGAGAGTGGAGAAAGAAATATATCACTAGGATCTCTATCCATAAAAATATACCTGTGACAAAAAAGAGAAAATAACCTATACTCACGACCTGACGACCTCATTCGTGAACGCACCTAAAAGCCACCAAGCCAATAAGGGACTAAACACACAATCTCAATTATCTATTCAATAGGCCAATTCTAATTTGAAACACTTTGCATGCCTCTACTGTATTATCTATATACGTATATTATAGGTACATACGAGGCGCTATTGTGGTAGTATGGTTTATTATCAAACTGTCACAAAGCGGTTATGAGTTCGATTCCCGCTGGGTACAATAATTATATTCAAAATTATTTTCATTTAGCCAACGCCAAACAAAAATAATACAAAGTAGCGGTGTTCCGATACATGAATTTAAACTCGCTGGGTCGATATAGAAAGAGGTATGAAAGAAGCTTTAGCCGATTCTGGAGTTTACATAAAGTTGCTTTTAGCTTAACCTTCGGATACTGATGCTGCTGCAAGCACCAGCGATCACGGGTAAATGTTAAACTGTTCACGGTGAAGTTTTACTCCGTGATCATGGTGCTTGCAAACAGCACCTAAACATCAGTCCGTGCACACAAACAATACATGGTAAATATCCTTGTCGGACAACAAACTTATTCTTAAGTTCCGATAGCTAAGGGGCAATAAGCTTATAAAAGGAAGAAAGGAACGGGGCGTGTTTTTGGCATCATTCTCTCTCTTGTTCATACTGTTATACCTCATATGAATAGTGTAAAAATTAAAAAAAAAGAATAAAATTTCCTTAAAAATAATTAACCAATTTATACCTACAAAAAAAAACTCCCAGGAACAATCTTAGACAATGGGATAACGCAGGACAGAGTATCTTAGCACCCGCCGCTTCTTCGTTAAGTCTGTACCGCTAAACGCAATAGAAGCGAACAATTAAATTTAAGCACTATATATAATAAACTAATATACCTACGTACATAAACTTTGAATAAATCATGCCGTGACGGAGCCGCAGGACGGAGTGTCCTAGCTCTATTGTTTCTCCACCTATATCAGGACTAGTAAAAAATAAAAATTTTAAAAACTTCACGCTGTATCTCGCATATAGCAGGGTAGGCAGAGGGAACCTGAGAACCGTGTGTGTTGAGACACACCGTTCGCTTTCAACAATTCCGTTTCCCACTTTCCGCCGAATTGAGGCATTGCGTGCTAAGACATGGCGGAACTCAACGTCGCGCTTTGCCTTGTGAACAAACGCAAGAAATGAAAATTATAAACTTTACAAAATTTTAAAAATGATGATGACGACGGTGACGATGATAACTTAATATATGTACATATGTTACGTAGTGACGTATAGAACAATTCAGGCAGTAGAGAACGCAAGACGGAGTGTCTTAACACTAATATATCTCTGTCTATACTGCTATATAAAGTAGAGGTGAAAAAAATAAAAATAAAGAAAAATCACTATAATGAACTTATATATGGTTTTAATGCATAAATCTAAAACAATTCAAGCAATACCTATATCGGCTATCTACCATCAAAGTGTTCCGTTTAACTTCCATTGTTCGAAGCCACGATTTAACTAATTACTTAGTGCTAACAACATGTACATGTTGACATTTCGCATGTAGTACGAGTGGAGTGTATGGTCGCGGTTTTGTAATTCCAATCGTACTCAGTTTCAATACTAATTAGATTTCTATTCAATTTGATCGTTTGTATTGTTTAAACGATTTGTATGGGAAATTTGAAATATTTTGAATTTAATGTTAGTCTAATTTCACGCTGTATCCATGCAAATATGCACATAGCAAGGTAGGAACCAGAGAACCAAGTGTTAAGACACTCCATTCTCTTTTAACATTTTCGTCCGCCACTTTCCGCCGAATAGAGGCATTGCATGCTGAGTGGCGGAACTCAACGCCGCGCTTCGAGAAAATGAGAAAAGTAATTATTATTTAATATTTTCGTTTGCTGGAGTAGGAATCGAACCCACAATCCGTCGCATAAACAATGGCACGCGTGTGCGACAGGCCTTTATGTCAGTTTAACTTTGCATAATATATTTCATATCCTACTGGGAAAACCTAATACCCACTCTTCGCTTCTTGCTAGAATTCATTACGTGTTAAGTTGCGGAATTTAACGTTGCGTCTTTTCTTACCAGAGAAGGTTTTTTTTTAATATGATCACTCACTCAAGCTGTGATCGAACCCATAACCGCCACGCTGACAATTAGATGCTGTCCCACTTCGCCATGATGGTTTCAATTCAGATAATATATATTATAAATAAATTACATATAGACCTCACATTGAAGCTAAAGCGTAAGAAACGGAAAATTACAAACAAAAAAAAAACAAATTTAAATTTGGTCCAAGCTTGCGTACGCGCATGATTTTGTTACGACAAGAGAATAGAAATTTCAAATTACATGACGGTAAGAGGCCATTTCGGTCGGTCACGTAGTGCACAGATTATTATGATGTGACCTTTTCTTATATAATATGTATACGGTATTTTAAGAAGTGTATTATCATTTTTTGTTTAATGTTATCGATTGAGTTAATTTTGTATGGAGGCTTATGTATATTGCTACTGATGGAATGAAATTTATTTGTCTTTTTTTTATAAGCAGAGAGAAATAACACTATGCGTCACTACCTTTTCATTGAGCTTCACTCTTAGTTCAACATATTAAGACACTCCGTTTTCCTTTATTTTAAGAAATGAATATATTATCATTATTTTATTTAATGTAATCGATTGAGTTAATGTTCCATGGAAGGTCTTTTATATTGCTAATGACAAAAAAAACAGCTTCACATCAGATGTCTCGAGAGATCTGTATACAGAGAGATTTTAGAGATATTGAATGATGAGTGTCGGAACTATATACCCCGTTTTATATTACCAAATACAATCATTTCCCCGAGTGCGAATCGAACCCACAACCGCCCGAAGGCAGATACTGCCGCACTGTGCCACAATATCCTTACTACTGTTCCATTCTTACCAATTTATAGATAACAATACATATAGTACATAACCATATATCCACAATGAGAGTGTCTACAAGGGGATTTATACATTTATAAATATATGTATTCACTATTGAATATCATTTTGACACTAGCAGTTAACATCAGAATATTATTATATATGGATATAGTATTTCAAAAGGTCCATCATATCATGCTAACATGTGACTATTTACACGATTGGTGCTGGGTTCGATACCCACTCGGAGTAATGAGTAATATAAGATATTTTTATTACTCCACTATTTTAAAACAAAACACATGGTAGAGTCTCGTCATTTAACACGTAAAGTCTAAAATTAGAAAGAAAAGTAGAATACGGAGTGTTGTAACACTATGTACTCTCTGTCTAAGTCTCTCTGTCTGTAAAGCTACATAAAAACTCATGCAAAAAAGCCCACAAATACAAAACGCAAAGCAATACAACTTATAAAACAAAAACATACTAACCAATAGCTATTGGAGAGCGTTAATTTGTTTCTGTCAACTCAACATCGCCGATATATGTAGAGGGCATACCAAATTAAATTGTTCTTGTAGCAATTATAGCAACATGAAAAGCTTAGAAAGTTGCATAGATACAGATGTATGGGGAACGAGAATTGCACTTGTTGTTCGTGTTTATCAAACGTTGTCTATATATTGTATTTGCTTATGTTAAATTATTAGTTTTGGTGTAGTAGATATTACAGTAATAACGGGTTCAAATCTCAATTATACAAATGTGTATATTTTCAGACATTCATAAATCAAAAATGCATACTTTTTAGGTTTTTTTTTATATTATGAGAATATATTTTATTCAAGTTTTTCTAACTGATTGCTTGATTTTTTGCTTTGATAATTTGTTCACCCATAAAATAAAAGCATCCTTGTGTATATTAAAATTTGATAAACGCATATGGTAGTCGACTTATCAATCAATTCACAGACAATTTTTTAGGCTATTCATCTATCCCTGTGAGGGTGCAGAAAAAAAAATGTTTGGTGGTAGGTTCGTACTCCGTCTGGCTCGCGACCACTATCATGTCAAAGACGAACCGCCAAATATCTTATGATGTGTTCCGGTTCGATGGCATGTAATCCAGGTTTTCCCCTTTCCCTCCCATTCTTTCCCAAAAATGTGGTGGTTCCGATAGCGGACTACTACATTATCCTCCCCTTCCGTCTCTAACCTCTAGGTTGGCAACGCATCTACAACATCTCTGGTGGTGTAGAGGTTCATGGGCGAAGGTAACCACTTACCATCAGGTGGTCCTTCTGCTTGTTTGCCATCCGTTATCCATAAAAAAAAAAAAAAAGACTTCGTTCTTCAGTTTGCTGAGTTGCACGAGTCAAGAAAAGTATACATATAAGCAACGCCTGTTTTAAGTATGTTGGATTTCTACTCGGGGAATGAATATATTTAAATTATTTTCATTTTTCAGCGTTGGGTTTTTTCTTCGTAATACGTATCAATAGCAACTAGTATCTCCAAAAATGGTAATCAATAATAAGTGTTCTTTCATCTTCTAGCCTTTTTACATAGCAAAAATATATTCCAGTGTTTCCTAACAAATACATCAAATAAACATATAATTCACCAAATCACCGTAACATATCAAACAATTTGGAGACCCCACACTCTCGTGCACAAGCACCTTATCAAAGTTGTCGCTCAACCAGTTAAGTATACCATTGAATCACCCAATAATGTGCAATACACTGTGTCACAATGTCACCCGAACTTCCCCTTATGAAAAACCCTGTAAATCTTCACTTAAAACAATTGAAGATCAACCCTATTATTATAGCTTAAAGTTTATTTTAGCAAAACACAGACGAATGCAGCTATTTCTGAAAAAATCGACGTACATTTTTCTATTTTTCCACATGTTAAAGAATATTGCTCTTTACTGTATTAGAATAAGGTTGTTTTTTCTTTAATGATTAATGATTTATCTCGACCAACAAGGGGAAAAGGGCAAACACTGTCATGTTAAGTGAGCACATGAGAGGGAAACGAAAATATGTGGGAAAAGCGGATATAGACGTTTAACGTTGGATTTTTCGCGTGATTTACTCGCGACAAATCTGAGGGCTTAACGCGACCGGAATTTGTTGAGCTTTCATGCTATATGTGCTTTCTCTTTGTTATTCTTTTTTAATATGTGATTGGAGGGCTGTGGGAGGTCATGATGTAGTGGACATCCAATATTCACTAATATGGTGTTGACAGGAGGGCACGTTATTGCCGCTTTACAGCTAAGGGGATGACTTATTTGATATAATTTGTCGATACTTGGTTTGTTGGGTTGGTGACTTTTTAATAAAATATCGATAAGTACTTTCACGCGTTTTCCCGCATAAGTGGGTAGGCAGAGAGAGCGTAGTGTTAAGACACTTCGAAAAAAGGAAAAGGAAAGAGGAGAGCTTTCCTCCTGGATTAAAGACAATCTATATCGTCAAGAAAATTGTTAATATACTTAAAATATCTACAATTAACAACAGATAATTTACATATTTACATAACCAAAACTTAGGCTCAATAGACAAAGTCATTTAGAGGCCACGAGTTCAAATCGCGCTGTCTGTATATGGATTGGCAATATAATAAATATTGTCTTTTGTTACTTAAGTAAGAACATTGCTTAAGAAATATAGAATAGGTATACAATGAAAGCAGCTTCACGTTTTTTCTCGCACAGATAGTAATTTAGTGTGAACATACTTCATCTCAATGCGGAACTCAACGCCGTGTTTTGTGTTATTAAAGCAAAAGAAAAAATAATGCACACCGGGAGTGCTGGCAGAAGTGAAAACTATGAAACAATGAAACAATGTGCATTTTGTTATTTGGGAATGCTTAAGGAATAATTTTGCGTAAATTGCTTCAGTTATCAGTATGAAAGTACTATCATTTATGTGGTGTTAAAATACAAACAACGAAAATTGCGTGCTGAGTGGCGGAACTCAACGCTGCGCCTTGCCTTGTTACCTAACCCAGGGAAATGAAATAATTATATATATTTTTACATTTCCTGGAGTGGGAATCGTACCCACAACCTGTCGCGTTTACAGTCGCACGCTAGTGCCTCTGTGCTACGACAGGCGAAACAAACATTGATCTATATAATTAAATTAATAACATACATAATTGTATCAAACAAATACAAAATGAATTTACTACATTGAAAATTACTATAAACAACATAAATGGTACAACTTTCGCATATCAATTTCATCAAAGAGAACCTAATAGATAACTAATAATGGTTATAAAATCAATCACATGTGGCCTACAGCGTATATAGGAGTAAGTAAATGATGATACACACTCACAAGTAGTCAGAGGTAATAATTATCCGCTTATGATATACAGAAGTGGATGCCGACCTCGGGGTTTATAACGACAAATATAGGTGTGGTACAATTTATGTCATTATAGCGTTTTGGGAGTGACTAAACACTGTGTATTATATTTATTGGTTGTTAGTTCGGCTTTTGTTAATAAACGCTTATATTTAGCTTGTATCCAGTATAGCATAGTGTCCAGACACTCCGCTTACTGCTTTCCACCAGAATTCTAGACATTTTGTATTGAGTGGCGGAACTTAACGCAGAGAAATGAAAATAATGAAATATAATATTTTCATTCATGGGAATCGAACGAACAACGAATGGTTTACAGTCAGATGCGCCACTGCGCTATAATGATCTCTTCTATTAAATGCTTCTGTTAGTAAATTTGATTATATAATAGTGTTCGATGCAACTTCTTTTACGTAGACTTTTTGGCTGATTGTTCAATGTGAAATATTCGAAACACTTATTTCCCTATGATTCTAATATATGTTTACATTTATTTTTACTTATATTATGAACTACTATCTATTTAGATGATCAAATATTTGTTCATTTTACATTGTCTATAAATAAAATATCTCCTTATTTTATTTCTTTTTTTTAATTTTCTAGCTAAGTTTTATAAAGTAAAACAAATAGATAATAAAGTGAAGTGAATATTATAAACGCTATATTTTATAACTTAACCCTGCGCAGGCGCAACTGCAGCCGTGCACTGTGCTCTATAATGACTGTAAGGCTTAATGGCTTTACGTTGTCAACCACTATGCTAATAAAATTAACTAGATTATGAGCTTTGGAGCAATAATAATTTTTTGACACGACAAAATGTTGGATATGTCATATTATTGAAAGTGAAATTTTGTTACAAAATACGTTTTTTTGATTCTCTTGAAGAAATTAAATATATTAGTATAGTAAGTTATGATTTAAAAGCTAATAATAAAAATTGATTGATCTACTTTAAAATTACTGAGTACTAGATACTTGTGTAAACAACAAGCTATGCAAACAATCCTTTTAACTATCATGTGTACAGAGTGTTACTTTAAAAAAAAACATATCTATGTATATAATCATGGGTTTTCGGTTTTGGTATTATTCTTTTTTTTTTAACTTCACACTGTATTCCGCATATAGCGGGGTAGGCAGAAGGAACCTGAGAACTTAGTGTTAAGACACTCTGTTCTCTTTCAACAATTCCGTTCCCCACTTTCCGCCAGATTGAGGCATTGCGTGCTGAGTGGCGAAACTCAACGCCGCGCTTTGATTTTTGGTATTATACAATGAAAAAATAGGGAAATTATTTAAAATCCTACTAATATTACAAATTACATAGTTTGTAAGGGTGGATGCATGATAGTTACTCTTTAACACAAAAAATAATGAACGAATCTAGATTAAACTTATCGTAATGCTAATAGCTTATATCTTAGAATATCTTATATCTAATATCAATTATGTGTAATTTGGCTATAGTATAAAGCTTAGTAAAAGAGACTTAAACAAAATTAAAGTTAACCGTATTTTTGCCTAAAGATGTCCGATATTTTCACATGTTTACTTATTTATTATAAATCGTTTTCAAATCGGCGTCTGTGTGTAGTCCAGTTGAAGTCATATTTCATCAAAATTGGTTCTCACGACCAAATTGACTTATAGTTATAAATGCAAATTAAAGGCTAGTTTAGACTTGATATTCTCACTAATGAAGCCACCGAGGTAAACAGCTACATGATATATGGACTGAGTGGTAAAACTGTTAACTACTGTGCAATTTTAGATCAATATTACGTTATAATTGTAATTGCTTCTTAATTTTAATAGATTTTTTTTAAAATACATACATACATAGCTTCACACTGTATCCCGCATATAGTATGGTGGTAGGCAGGGGGAACCTAGTGTTAAGACACTCCGTTCCCCACATTCCGCCGAATTAAGGCATTACGTGCTGAGTGGCGGATCTCAACGCCACGCTTTGCCTTGTTACCAAACCCAGGAAATGAAAAATTCCATTTCCTGGAGTGGGAATCGAGCCCACAACTTGTCGCGCTTACAGTCGCACGCTTGTGCCTCTGCGTCACGACAGGCGTTGACAGGCATGAATATTACATATTCATTGTTTAAAAAGTTCAAATATATTAAAAAATATATTCTTCTAATATGATAAATTAGGAAGTTTGTAAGGATGGATACTGAACGGTTCTAAATGATACTTTGCAGCAATTATAATATTTATCTTGTTTCTTTTTTATTAAATTATTTCCATATTTTCATTCATTCCAATATTTCCATGGAGTTTTCTGTATGATTTTAGCTTGTGAAATAATTTTAAAATATTTTTGTATTATTTACATGTTGATGATGATGATGATGTCGAGTTCCGCCACTCAATACGCGATGCCTCAAACCGGCGAAAGTGGGGAATGGAATTGCTGAAAGAGAGCGGAGTGTCTTAACACTAGGTTCACAGGTTCCCTCTGCCTACTCTGCTATATACGGGATACAGCGTTAAGTTACAAAAAGAAAATAATGCAACCAAAACTTATAAGCTTACTTTAAAATTAAATAATACGTTATCGTAATTATGTCGTGAGGTATAAACATACAAATGTCACAACAATAAACATGCATTAGAAACAAATATCATAAACATGTAGTCAGAAACTGACCAGTGGTCACGAGTTTATTTTAATATATTATACATATTACTACTTCCTTTAACACCACAGTGCAGTGGGAAAATTTCTGAAGTTAAAAACACGATGATTTTGGGTTCGATCCCCACTTAAAATCTAAGGAAGTCTAATGACTTTAGTCTATAATATATTTATAGTCACGCTTCGGCATTGTGCGAAATTTTTCCATACAGCAGGGTAGTCAAAGAAAACCTAGCACTAAAGCACTCTATTCTCCATTTGTCGCCTGAAATCGAAATGTTGCGTGGTCACACTCTAAGCCGAGTTTTGCCAGACTAGAGATAAATTAAAGTAATTTAATAATTAAAAAAAGAAGTCATTGATCTAAGGCCAAATACAAAGAGTCAATAGATTTTCGCTCTCTCTATTTGTCTCTTACTCGTTTTTTTTTAAAAACATGTAGAAATAAGTTTGCATACATATAGTAAGAAATAAACTATTTGGAAGGCTTCACATGCTTTATAACAAAGTTCACTGGATACAATACCTTTCAAGTCCAATTTACATTATCATGCCTATTACGCAAGAACATAAGTAAAGAGTTTGGGACTGACGATTTCCCCGAGCGGGAATTGAATCCACAACTATTGCAGTTACAGTCACAAGCTGTCCACCCCCTTACGATGACTTCACATTACAACCTACTAACTAAAAATGATGGGTGGGAATTTCCCCTTTCCCACCCATCCTTTCCCCAAAACGTGGTGGTTCCGATAGCGTACTACTACATTGTCCTTCCCTTCCATCTGTATCCTCTAGGTTGGCAACACATCTACAATATCTCTGGTATTGTAGATGTTCATGGGCGAAGGTAACCACTTACCATCAGGTGATCCTTCTGCTCGTTTGCCATCCGTTATCCATAAAAAAAAATGAAATTTTCTATCAAATTTATAAACTAAATACATACATAGTTAAGAATTAACAAAGATATTCAGATAAAGTGAACGTGTCTGCATTCGTCGCAATCGTTGCAGCGATCGAACGCGTTCCGCAACAATAAGATCTTGTCACACACGTGTATGGGGGTATATTCTGTGTTACTTGTTGTGTGTATGAATATATAATTAGTAACAGGTACCTAATCTAACCTACTTTGCATAAATATAAAAAGTTGATTAGTAATAATTTCATGATTTAGAAGCATTATAAAACTATATAAGTTATTATTATAAAAAAACCTGAACGTTTTGAGATAAAAACTGTAAATATTTTCTAGGAGCAACTGACTGTGTATATGTAACTGGGTGTATAGGTTATTTGAGGTATTTCCCAAGGAGGAGCACTATGAGAGGATTTCTCAAAATTAATATAGGAACCGCCAACACGAGATTTTTCATTTTATAGTCCATGCAATCGAAGTTGTGGGTTAGAACTCATACGTCATATATTTTAAAATATATTTTGAAATATATCACGTATCAGTAGTTAATGAATTTTTCAAACCTTTTTATTAAATATCAAATAATTAAAATTTTATAATCAGGATCTTCAATCTAAAGAGCTGTTACCGACATTATCCAATGGATAATGAAACCAACCACAATCTAAATCAAATCGATACAATAAAATGAAAATAATTTTACACATATTATATCGAGTACTTCTAAAATAAGTACACTGCGGCACTTTCCACATTGTCCTATAAGCTTGTGCATTGAGACTATCTCTAATTGCCATCTGCTGTCATTTTACGGTTACGCATTAGTATTATTACGGACCACTATCGAGTGATCTCCTAACTCCTAACTAATGTAGTATAGAATTGTTTTGTAAATTTTCACCTAGTGTTTCTAACTGTTTACTGTTAAATATACTGTTGGAACATATTGCCGATACTTGTGGGCTTAATTCTTTCTTTTAGGCAGAAGGAACCTAGTGAACCTAGTGTTAAGACACTCCGTTCTCTTTCAACAATTTCGTTCCTCACTCTCCGCCGAATTGAGGCATTGCATACTGAGTGGCGGAACTCAACGCCGCGCTTTGCCTTGTTACCAGACCCAGAATATATATTATTTAGAATTTTCATTTCCTGGAGTGGGAATCGAACCCACAACCTGTCGCGTTTACAGTCGCACGCTTGTGCCTTTGCGCCACGACAGAGTTTAAATCTCAGTCAAAAATATTTTTTATTTTTTGTGAATTAACAAGGATTTTACGGCCAGATGGATTTTACCAGCTCGACTGGGATGTATGATGGGTGACTAAGAGGATTCATGTGACATTTACACACCGGCAGGTGGTAGGCCGGCCGAATAACCACTAATTTGGGAATCTGTAAGGCACGTCGCGGAGTTAAAATTGGTGGGTCGCCCTCGACGGACAGTTCTAAAAAATCTCAAAAAAAAATGCAAAATTTATTTAAGAATATAATAATTAAAGGTGCGGATTAGATGTACGATATGATTGAAGTAAAAACATATAAAAAGATAAAATTTGAAGTTATAGTAGATTCTAAGCCAAATAGAAAGTGTTAATAGATTATCTCTTTCTTTCTTTCCCAAAAAATGTGCAAGTTTGCATTCTTATAGTAAGTAAACAAAATATGGAGCCATTTTAAAGGTTTCACACGCTGTTTAACAAAGGTGACTGGGAAAAATGATTCCCCAGTCCAAATTACATTGTGATGCCTAGATGCTTAATAACTCGAGTAAAGAATGGACTACTTCTTTTACTACATTACCAACCTAATGTTTATTTCGTTGACAAAGAAAAAAAAATATTTAAACTAAATATAAATAATATACGCATATTACCATCAGGTAAAAATATGAACTCAAGAATCCCTATAACCTACAGTAGGCATTGGCAGCACGACTCAATTTTACACCTTTAAAAATATATTTTACAATGTACCGAGATACAGGAGCAAAACCACAGGCGGTCGCTAGTATCTGAGATAAAGATGCAGTACACACTCACTGATGTTTATAACTACAAGAGTCTTATATTTCACAGTATTTACATTTGAATTTTAAAGAAAAACGCAATAATATACCTTCAGAGTATAGAAATAAGAGATTTTAATATTTTTGTTAGTACATTTGGTAACTTTGTTAAATAGAACGTGAAACTTATGTGAAATACGCTCGAAAAGTTTTATGGGGCTTAAAGTATCAGTTAAGAAAGTGTAAAGGGAATTTTTTATGCAGGCACTGCTCGTTTAGTGCTTTTATTTACGTCATATCTCATAAATTTTGCTTTATTGATATTTTTGTAAATGGCCGTGTTAGATTTAAGTTAGCGAGGGTATTAATTTAGAGGTTGTTAGTTTTGAAGTTAGTGTACAATTTTTGAAAGATTTTTATCTTGATCATAACATAACACCATGATTTTTTTAACTGAATAATGCTTTATAATAATTATAAATTCTCTTTTAATTTATTCAATACAATATTTTCTATAATTAGTTTAATTTAACGCCTGTCGTGGCGCAGAGGCACAAGCGTCTGTCTGTAAACACGACAAGTTGTGGGTTCGATTCCCACTCCAGGAAATAATGTTAGTACTTTCATTTCCTGGGTTTGGTAACAAGGGAAAGCTCGGCGTTGAGTTCCGCCACTCAACACGCAATGCTTCAGTTTGGCGGAAAGTGGGGAACGGAATTGTTGTTAGAGAACGGAGTGTCTTAACACTAGGTTCTCAGGTTCCCTCTGCCTACCCTGCTATATGTGGGATACAGCGTGAAGTTAAAAAAAAAATAGTTTAATGTACCAACATAGGATATCTCAAAAGACAAAATTTTTAGAAAGAATTTTATATTGTTACTCCAAAGAAGTATAACTTCTTACTTGCGTACACAAGTACACCCACCCACAATTATTTTTATTTAAGAACCGTTTAGACAGTTTACAATATAAAGTGGAAAAAGGTGGAGTCTTCCACAGATCAATTGATTTTATGTAGTTATTTTTATCAAAATAGACTTAGTTGATTTTGCAAATGTTTTTAGCAAATTTTAGTAATAATTTAATATTCTTTAAATAAAACATGAAAAATAGCTTATATTATAATTATTTAATTTAACTTTTATAAGTCATGTTAGGTGTACTTTTAGGTATTAAGACTATAGAAGTAAAATATTTTACTTATACGTCACACACTTATGTACGTAACCGACGTAATGTTATAGTTCTCTTTTAAGCTTCACTCTTCCTGTATATCAGGATAGCCAGAGACAATCTACTGTAAACCTAGAAAAGATGACGATGAGTTCTTTCATTTGCTAATCAAAACTCAACACAATGTTTCGAATTCAGGGCAACGGAGTGTCTCAACACTAAGTTTTCTTTGACTACCCTTAAATCCAGAAAAAAAACATGAAGCCTCTCGTGCATATCGCATGACTTCAATTCCAGGCACGCCAATAAAATTCTCATGTACGTAAATAAATAATATAATGTAGGAAAATTATGAATAATGGTGGAGCGTTCTATTCGGACGTTTAAAAGCGCATGTAAAAGCAAATAATCCATCTCGGACATTCCCACAAGTACGCTCATTTAGGTACTACGTACGGACACGCGTGCACATTGACCAATATAGAGTTATATATCTATTAGAATGTATTTAATTATTATTTTTGTGTATGCCTCAGTTCGGTGGAAAGTGGGGAACGGAGTGTCTTAACACTAGGTTCTGAGGTTCCCTCTGACTGCCTGCTATATGCGGGATACAGCGTGAAGCTAAAAAAAATGGTATAGATTCACTGTTTTTGTACAGCAGGTTAGTGTCGACACACTCTTTTCTCCACTTTCCGCCCGAAATAGAGACTTAGCGTATTGAGTGACAGAGGTCAACGTCATGATAACATTATTTAATGTACATATATTTTTAAGCTAAAACTGTTTTAGCGAAGTTGGAATATTTGTAATAGTAAGCAAATATTGCAGTTTCAAATCTTGACGCAAATATTTTGTATAAAATGAAAAAAAAATCCCTATTTAGTCAAAATTGAAACATTGTTCTTCTTTATTTCAATATCTTTAGGCGTGCCAGTTTACAGTTCACTCCGCGAGACGTAGAATGAAGACGACATGTTATAGATGGATCAGTTTAATGTTGAAGAAATGACGTTACGACACTAAAAGTATAGTTTAGATGGTTACAGTCAGATAAAGTGACGGTTCACTTTAATTCATATATTCCATAAAAACACTAATATGCTATTATACATTTTAAAAGGATAATTACACGTAAAAATTCCATTCTCTATTTTCTATCTATTTAGGAATATTGTGTGTCATGTTTTGTCATTTAGGAAACAATTAATTCGCCTTTCTGAACTTCGTCAAAATAAACTGAGAAAATAAAAAACAGAATTTGGTTACGAAACCATCGTAAACATCCAAGCGTTTCCCAATTGCAATTCGAATATCAAGCATCTTAAGCAAAATTATCTCAAAAAAATGTCTTTTTAACCAAAAATTACATAAAATAAATAGCCGTTGGTATTTCGTGAGATTGCGAACCCAACATCGGTCTACAATAGATCCCTCTTCACCGGCGGCGCACGACCGCGCGCACGATTCAGATTAATCTATCGAAAATCGTTTTACAACATATTATTTATAGAGCGCATGCGCCGACTATGATCATCAGTCCGTGTGCTAGTGATGGGTACCGAAGGCGAATTATCGATTGGGCTTTATCGATTCGAGTATGTTGATGTTATGTGGCTGATTAGGGATGTTCGAATGATGTAGCGATTTGTATGTAACTGTGACTTGTAATTATAATGTAATCGATTCCACGTTTATAATATGCTACTTATGAAGTAATTAGTAATCTGTTAGAGTTGCCAGTAATACCTTATTTTCTTTTTTTTTACGGATAACGGAAGGCAAACGAGCAGAAGGACCACCTGATAGTAAGTGGTTACCATCGCCCATGAACGTCTACAACACCAGAGATGTTGAAGATGTGTTGCCAACCTAGAGGATATAGAAGGAAGGGGAGGACAGTGTAGTAGTTCGCTATCGGAACCACCACATTTTGGGGAAAGGATGGGTGGGAAAGGGGAAAGCCTGGCTTACATGCCATCGAATCGGAGCACATCATAAGATAACATAGAGATAACTTATTTATGTCCTGACTTACTATATGTATTAAAAAAATATATATATGAAGAGATTTTAACTTTACATTTATTTAACGGTTATATTTTTAATATTTTTTTTTGATTTAGTAAATTTTATTTGAAATGATCTTAGTTTTGTAAGTGGTTCTTTATCTCTACCAACATTATTTCCATTTTTACTATTAAAAAAACAGACCTTTTATAAAACAAATAAATCTGCATTGGTTTTACTCCTCTAGATTGTCAAGTTTTATGCATGTTTAAAAAAGTTTGACATTCTTAAACTACTACACGATGTTTTTAATAGATTATAGTAATCCTTGGTCACAGGTACGTAGAACTTTGAATACCAAAGGATAGGCCATAATCCTTTAAAAATAGTGATTTAAAATACCAAAAAGTTTCTCAAACACAATTATATTTAAACATTTAAGACAAATCTTTCACAACTGTTACCTACCAAAATCACTGTTTACAACCAAAATCAAAATTATCATCAAAATTAACTCATAAAAGTTACATCGTAAAACAAAAAGCCAAACTTACTCGTAACAGTTAACCTCTAGTACTTGCTAGGTAGGGGACGTGCAATCGCTGCCTATTCCAAAGACATTGAATATTTAAGACAGCTAATTGAAATGAGGAGACACTTTGGAGTGTCGCCAGGATAATTATCTAGCTTTCAGATGAGATTTAACGTACCACGGTTAAATGGTTTGAGTTTTTAATTATTTTTAGGGTCTACGGAAACTTAGTTGGCTCGCAGGCCGTCTCAATTAGGACGGAACGAGCTACTTGATAATGTGGTTGACTTAAATACATTCGGATGCTCTTTCCGTGATGATATTGAGATGCTGATGTTCTAATTATTTTTTTATGATTTTTTTGAGGAACTGTAAAATGACCTAAGTGGGTTTTATAACAAAAGTAGTTTTTTTTTACTAAAAAGTGTCAAAACACTTCGTTCTCCATTTTCTGCCTAAAGTCAAGACATTGTGCATTAAGTGGTGGAACTCAGCGCCGTGCTTTAATTTGCCAGAGCATAAAATGGACATAATTTTAATCTAATTTAGTGGATTTAATAGAATCACAACCAATCCTGTTTACTGTCAGCAAAAATTTGCTTATTTTCTAAATAATTTTGAAGTCATTTTATAAAATTACGAAATAATGCTTGTGTTATTTAACAATTTGTAGCAAAAAATATTGCATCCATGTGAGTAGAATATTCTAATTTTACTTATTAAACAAAGTTTATTTAAAGTTATTTTAAAAAACTAAAAATAATGATGTAGTGTTAAGATTTTTATATCAAACAAAGACAGGCATAATTATACGAGTACTTATCTAATAATATACAAATTTTCACTTAACATCCTATTTCCTTATATGGTAAAAACATCGATACAACAATATCTCATCACTGACCAGTCATGTGATGTCGAAGGTTGTACGGGCAATTCCACTCGGGCCCTTCCGCTAACGGACCCGCCTAATGGACGAGGCTTTGTGTGTTCCTACACTTGATTGTTACAAATGTAATTGACTTCACTATTGACTGTCTCCTGATTCTTTGATACGCATTGTAGTTTAGCTTTTTTACCACGCTTATTGCTTCGCTCTGGTAAGGCAAAGCGCGGCGTTGAGTTCCGTTACTTAATACATAATATCTCGAATTACGGTGGAAAGTGGCGAATTGTTGACCCTACTGTGTGCGGTAAGGCGTGAAACTTTTCATGTTTACTTGACCTGTAGAATGTATGTAGCGATTTTCAGCTCATAATTTTTAAACTAATTCTGTATTTCAGAATAAAATTAGTACAATTGATATGAAGTACCCCACCCTTTAAACAATCATTACTTACTTACAGTATGAATTATAGTATTTTCTTTATATATATTATACTTTACAGCGACTACATTACAAAAAACTCAGCGTCACGCTTTATAGTTAGCTAAGCTATTACTTTCGAATAAGTCATATATTGTCACATATGAGGCCATAGTAAATCAGTGGGACAGCGTTGACTGTAAACTCAATTGGTTATGGGTTCTATTCCATTTTAAAGTAAGGATTATATTAAAACTATTTTCTCCGCGGCGTTAAGATTCACCATTTATCATGAATTGTTACGAATTTGGGCGGAAAGCGGCGAATGGAGTGTCTATAAAGACGAAGATGCTTTCACTCTCACTACTCTGATATGCTGGATAAAACGTGAAACTGCTACCTCATATATTACGAACCAAATGAAAATGAATGTAGGAATTTAATTTTCACGCCCAACATTTGAACTGGCTACCACCATAATAGATAGAAAGACACCATATATTGATACACAGGTAGCTTACCACATCCTTTTACTAAATAAATTAAATCTCAACACAAAACTAGCAAAACGTATCAATATCCATTTCCAAAGGTGTTTATTTTGTTGTAACATACACAGCTCTTAAACTACCGTTACGGCGTTCTAGTTCACGTCCGTTCTAACATTCAAACATACAAATCGAGTGTTAAGCCATAATTGTTAATTTCAAGCAAAATGCTCGCAATAGCTTTCGCGTTGCACTAACTAACGATCCCATTGCTGGATGCCTATCGGGTTTCTACTGGCCGGGGTGGTTGGTAATGTGCGGCTGAACTATGGTTTAACTATAGTTCTAGATAATATCTTCTAACTAGAGTAAATAGTAACAAAAAGCTTTTATCCTGCATAGCAGGGTCGACAGAGGGAGCCTAGTGTCAAGACACTCCATTCGTTACTTTCCATCGGAAATCAAGACTTTGCGCGTTAAGTGGTGGAACTACTAACTAACTACTAGAGAACTACTAGATTACTACTAGAGTGGGGAATTAGTATGTTCTGTATATAATTCATAATAGTAAGTATATCTAATTTATAATAATGACCTTAAAAGTCTAAATTTTTAATTCATAACAATAACTTAGCTTAACCTTTCGTGGCGCAGAGGCACAAGTGTGCGACTGTAAAGCGAGAAGTTGTGGGTTCGATTCCCACTCCAGTAAATGAAATATTTTCATTTTCTGGGTTTGGTTTACAAGGCAAAGCGCGGCGTTGAGTTCCGCTACTCAACACGCAATGCCTCAATCTGGCGGAAAGTGGGGGATCGATTTGTTGAAAGAGAACGGAGTGTCTTAACACTAGGTTCTCAGGTTCCCTCTGCCTACCCTGCTATATGCGGGGCACAGCGTGAAGTTAAAAAAAAAAACTTAGCTTACGTTGTTTCTTTTTAAATTAATGAAACATATAAACCAATATGAACCAATTTTAATGATTTTTTATAAAAGAAAGCTAGTGCTTCTGAAGTGGTTCTATTTAAATTTAGTTATGTTATGTTGTTTGGTGGTAGGAGGTTCGTCCTCCGTCTGGCTCGTGACCACTATCATGTCAAAGACGAACCGCCAAATATCTTGTGATGTGTTCCGGTTCGATGGCATGTAAGCCAGGTTTTCCCCTTTCCCACCCATTCTTTCCCAAAAATGTGGTGGTTCCGATAGCGGACTACTACATTATCCTCCCCTTCCGTCTCTATCCTCTAGGTTGGCAACGCATCTACAACATCTCTGGTGGTGTAGATGTTCATGGGCGAAGGTAATCACTTACCATCAGGTGGTCCTTCTGCTCGTTTGCCATCCGTTATCCATAAAAAAAAAAAAAAAAGTTAAGATTTGACGAATACTTATTGAGTTATTCTTAATAATTGTACTTTTTAGTGCATTATATTTGAAATCGCTTTTCTTTTATTATATATTTTTTATAGTTATGGTAAATAATGAAATAAATATAAAAAAGTATCACCGTCCAGTCCACGTATACGAACAATGCATGCGCGCACGCACGCCGCGACGCGTTCTAAGATCGATGAATCGTATCAATCTTCCCAGTCGTGATCGAGATTACGATATTTTATTACGAAAGTATCGCCGTTTAGGTAAAAACATTTTGTTGTTTTAGTTTTATGTTGCAAAATAATCAAGGCAAAAAGAAAAAACAAATCTCATTTTTTTTCTCGTTTAGGAGTATTTCGTAATTTATTTGAACAAATAATTGTTATCATTTGTCTTTAAATTTTTTTTAAATTTGTGAGAATATTATAGTTTGTGATGGTATTAGGTTCTAATCTTTTATGACGGCCTCACGCATGGGCGTGGCTTTCTAGAAAACCTAGCGTCAAGACACTCCGTTTCAGAGTCGCTTAAATCAATACTTTGTACTTTGAGATGGCATATCTCAACGTCGCAAAATGTAAATAATACATAACTTCACGCTGTATCCCGCATATAGCAGAGTAGGCAGAGGGAACATAGTGTTAAGACACTCCGTTCTCCACTTTCCGCCGAATTGACGCATTGCGTACTGAGTGGCGAAACTCAACGCCGCGCATTACCTTGCTACCAAACCCAGGAAATGAAAAATTCTATTTCCTGGAGTGGGAATCGAACCCACAACCTGTCGCGTTTATAGTCGCACGCTTGTGCCTATGCGCTACGACAGGCGTATAGAAGGCAATATAAAATTAAAAAGGTTCTTCCTAATTTTTGCGATAAAGAGATTTAAATACGTTTCCTGTTATCCGTCAACAAAAAACTTGAAATTGTTAGTATATTACCTGGATCAAAATCAGAAACTTAATATGAGTATCTTATTTGGACGTAAACAAAGACATTGAAACACTTAATCAATATTAATTAATGAATAAGATTTTAACAAAAAAACATCTTCAAATAAAATAAGCTAAAAAGTGACATTTTCATGAATAATCCTAAAACTACTCATAAGATTTTTATTATTAAAACAGGACCACATCACAAGTACTAGCTATCATGTAAAAAAAGAATTATCAAAATTTGTTGATCCAATAAAAAAATATGCAGTAACATACATAAAAAAAGCAAAACCGAGTTGACAATCAACTCCTTTTTCGAAAATCTGTTAAGAAAACCTTACTGTAACAAAATACAATAATAGAAACACTAAATATTTATACACATAGATACAAAACAAAGAAAACACAACATCATATTAAAATCTGGATAGGAAGCCGATATAAATGACATGCCAAGCGTGAACCGGTACTAAGCGGGAGCTAATCGAGTAATTGACTTCCCACGAGCCCAAACAGTTTTTGCCGGCGGGCCGCGTGCCTGTGACTACTGCACTGTGAAATGTATACCCTTACAAGTACATTAATCGGTAGAAACTTATATTATATAGTATTTTTTCTTACTGGAAGGAATCCTGTAGAAAAGAAGAACTTAGATCTCTACGTTTATTTAGGTACACTCCGTTCTCTTGCAACAATTCCGTTCCCCACTTTCCGCCGAATTATTGTATTGCGTGCTGAGTGGCTGAACTCAACGCTGCGCTTTGCCTTGTTACCAAACCCAGGAAATGAAAATACTAAATTTTTACATTCTCTGGAGTGGGGATCGAACCCACAACCTGTAGTTTCTAGTCGCACGCTTGTACCTCTGCGCCACGACAGACGTTATCTGTACATTTTGTTTATAATAAAAATTTAAATACTAATGAAATGAAAACAACAAGATTTCTATTTTTTCCATAAGCAGGGTAGTAAGAAAGA
>JAKGSA010001778.1:13445-35588 GCA_033558755.1 Philaethria dido | reverse complement strand
ATATATATATATATATATATATATATATATATATATATATATATTAGGTACTCTTTGAACTATTGTTAACCGGCTTTAAAAAAGGAGGATATCAATTCGATAGTATTATTAATGTGACCACCTAACTTTTTATGTGGATAATTTTGATGATACATACATACATATATACATAGCCTCACTCTGTAACCCGCATATAGCAGGGTAGGCAGAGGGAACTTCGTGTTAAGACACTCCGTTCCCAACTTTTCGCCGAATTGAGGCATTGCGTGCTGAGTGGCGGAACTCAACGCAGCGCTTTGCCTTGTAACCAAGCCCAGGAAATGAAAAACTCCGTTTCCTAGAGTGGGAATCGAACCCGCACCTCGATTCTTTTTTTATTTGCAAGCGAGTGCTCCTGATGTAGTTCCAATTAAATTTAGTTAATATGTGTCTAGTAATTTTTAGGTTATTCGTAATAATTGTACTTTTAGTGCATTTTATTTGAAGACGATTTTCGTGTCTTGTTAAAATCTTAGTTTTATGTGTTTTAATATTTAATAAATCTATTTTTACAAAACTAACTACGCATGCGTAATCAATCGGGGTTCAAATAAGTAAGGAAATTGTACCACATGCAGCATAGGCCCTGTGGCGCAACGGATAACGCGTCTGACTACGGATCAGAAGATTCCAGGTTCGAATCCTGGCAGGGTCGCATTTTTTTCTTTTTAATTTTATTTTAAGATATTTTTATAAATTACTAGTTAACACGGTGAATTTCTTACCGCCATATATTTTTTGCCGTCAATTCTGTGATATTTTGATATTAACTATTATTATTTTTTTTTTTCATACAAACCTCTTTACAATATCGAACACATAAAAGAAAAGTTTATCTAATGCGTTGCAGCCATTTGAATGTTATGCGCGTACAAACATTTCGGTGACTCATTTTTATTTTTATTTAATGTCTATAGTGATAATATAATTAATAATGAAAACAAAAATCACAATGAACGGGTTGTTTTTATTCTGGGGATATCATCTATATATTAATACTAGCTGTATCCCGCAACTTCTTTTGCTAGGAGCAGAATGCCACGATGGCCTCAACTCATCCGCCTAGAGTATAAAAGTGAAAACCCCTCGTTTCGTAGAAATTTCAAGAAACTCTCGTCCAGTAGTTTCACCTGTATGTAGTCTGTCAGTCACTCAGTAACGTAAGCGATTTATATTATATTAAAATTGTAATATCTTCTAAGATGTTCATTGAAATTAAGTGATGTCAAAGACAATTTTGTTCACAATTAAATACTCTTAATCAACAACACATTTATTTGGATAAAGATTAATTTTAAATTAAGACGTTGATACAACTCTTAACAAATAATGCAATAATTTCGACCAAATTTGATTACCATATAAACGGTTCTAGTGAGTTAATCTTAAAAGATAGACATATAGTGTCGCGGACATTTTTTTAGATCATTTCAAGAGGAATAATTATTTCATAAATATATTTTTGGTATCTTGAACCGTTGTCGCAGCGCACGCAACGGAAGCCCTCAAGCCTGAATAATTTTTCCCGTTTTTTTCACATTTTCCAATATTTCTTCGCTCCTAATAGTTGCAGCGTGATGTTATATAGCCTAAAACCTTCCTCGATAAATGGTCTATTCAACACAAAAAGAATTTTCCAATTCGAACCTGTAGTTCCTGAGACAACGTTCATACAAACAAACTCTTCAGCTTTATATATCGTTCAGCTTTATATGACGTAGGAGCATGAAACTTGGCAAACTTATAGTTTATATAGCGATGAAATGCAGAATGATAATATATTTTTAAAATAATGCATACAAATATATATTAAATTAATAATATAAATGTTATACACACTGCCATGGTTTGACATCCATATTTATATAAAGTACTAATAAAGGCTTCTTTTTTAAAATCTTCTCGGAAACTTTATATTGAAATGGTTACATATTACATTGATAATATACCTATTATGAAGTCACAAGCATCCGGGACTTAGGTGTCATATTTGATATCTCTTTAAGTTTCAGACTACATTTCAAAAAAATAATCAAAAAGACCTCTAAATTATCAGGTTATATTAATAGACAATTAAAAATATTTAAGCAACCATGTATCACAATTTTCATATTTAATACAGTAGTACGAAGTATCCTAGGATATTGTAGCACTGTATGGAGCCCTAGCTATCAAATTCATATAAATAGAATAGAAAACGTTCAGAAGAGATTCTTGTGTCATGTTTGTTCATGTGTCATATGCAAATAACAAAAGCCAAGACTTGAATTCATATATGGAGCGATTAATTATTACAAAATGTCACCTCTTTCTAAGCGTAGGAAAATACAGGATATACTTTTCCTTTACAAGTTAATTCATGGTGCCATTGATGCACTTGATCTCCTAAATTTATCCTATATCGTCTAAATTTTTCAACACCACGTGCTGGTAGTCATTTGCAAAACCGAAAACCATTTTATCTTCCTTCCACTAAAACTAATATATTAAGACACTCGCCGTTATATCGTATGAGTTCCTTGTATAACGCCATATGCTCTAAATTAGATATTTTCTCTGATGTCTCTTTAGCTTCTCTGCGACACAATTTAAAAGAAATTGTTTAGTTTAAGTAATACCTAATTAAATTAATTTCAGTAATATTGAAATAGTTTAATTGCTTAGTTTTTTGTGTATTCCTCTTTACCTATTGTTAAATACAAACATTGTTTGCCTAAATTTCAAATTAGAAATTACCAATATTACATATTATTTTTTTCTTGTCTTGCCTGTTTGTAATAATTATCGATGCATTCTGTGTCTGCATAGAAAAAAATGCAATTGTTTCTACAATAGTTGTTATTTTACTCGTTATATACATGTATACCGATTGTAATTTGTTTTGTGGACCAATAAAAAAAATGTAACATATACGTTGCTAGGCAACGCGTAGTTAACGCGTCAACGGCGACTCTGGTATAAGTAAATTCGTCCAAGATGTAGTATTACAACATTTTTAAAATCTCTATTAATGCCTATTATTGTAAATGTGTTCGTTGCTCTTTCATGCTAAAACGACAGTACTTAATCAATTATCATGGAACTCTGTATACATATTCTTAGAGGTATAATATTAAAAAGGATAATGAGTCTTGTGTAATTAAAATCTTACTAACTTTTTGTTTTTTTTTTAGCTTCACGCTGTATCCCGCATATAGCAGGGTAGGCAGAGGGAACCCGAGAACCTAGTGTTATGACACTCCGTTCCCCACTTTTCGCCGAACTGAGGCATTGCGTATTGTGTGGCGGAACTCAACGCCACGCTTTGCCTTGTTACCAGACCCAGGAAATGAAATTACTAAATATCATTTAAAATTTTCATTTCCTGGAAATCGAACTCACAACCTGTCGCGTTTACAGTCGCACGCTTGTGCCTCTGCGCCACGACAGGCATTGTACAGTAAACATTGTTAACTTTTCTTAATTTTTAGTTTCATTTTACATATTTGTGGGGAGTTTTGAGAAAATGTTAACGAATGCGTGGAATAATTATCGGTGTATTTAGAAAATAATTAAAGGTCAATGTCCAACTTTTTACACGACCATCAAAGGAGTGTTATTCTTTTTGCGCGTATCATGTGTGTTTGTAACATTCTTTATTACCTCATATCTTTCAAATCCCTGGACATATTTATATAATTAAGGTGTAGTTAGATAGGCATTGATATAGGCAATCACGTCATGAATAAAAACCAAAAAATCTTTGATGGGTACCGTGTGGAGTACCAAATGAAAGGACTTAATTAGCAAATTTCAAATATATAACACATAACTAGTTTTTATAGCTTACTTTATCTGTATTTGCTTCCTAAATTTGAAGAATTGTCTCACTCGGGTTTTTTGTTCTTTATAATTGTGTATTATTTTTATTACCTTGCGCTGGTTAGAGAAGAACGGCGTTGAGTTCCGGAACTCAACTATGTTGATAAATTGCGTGTTGATTTCAACGGAGTGTTTTGATACGACGTTCCCTCTGATTATGTAAAAAGGATGAAGCTGTAGGTTATTTGTAATCTGTTAACAGTCTTACTAATGTTTTTGTAAGGCAAAGCGCGGCGTTGAGTTCCACCACTTAACACGCAATGCCTCAATTCGGCGGAAAGTGAGGAACGGAATTGTTGAAAGAGAATGGAGTGTCTTAACACTAGGTTCTCTGGTTCCCTCTGCCTACCCTGCTATTTGCGGGTTACAGCGTGAAGATTTTTTTCTTTTATGTTTTCCCTATTCCCACCTATCCTTTCCCCAGAATGTGGTGGTTTAGATGATCAACTGTAGCGGCCACTACACTATTTCCTCCCCCTCCCATATGAATACTACGTCGGCAACGCATTTACAATATCTCTGGTGTTGTAGATGTTCATGGGCGAAGGAACTTACCATGAGGTGGTCCTTCTGCTCGTTTGCCATCCGTTATCAAGAAAAATATATATATTATAAATGCGAAAGCTTTTTAAAGATGTATGTTTGTTACTCTTGCAAAAACAACTGAATGAATTTAAATATAATAATTATATTATATTATATTATATATATATATATATATATATATATATATATATATATATATATATGTAATTAACATCTACGCATACATATAAAATTGAAGTGTCTATTTGTAATATTAGAATAACCACTTTTTACTACATGCTTATGAATTTATCCACGGTACACTTTTTGTGTGTCTGTCTGTTTCGGTTAATCTCTGAAATGGCTGGACCGATTTTGACGGGGAGTTTTATTGGCAGGTAGTTGATGTAATAAAGAGTAACTTAAGCTACTTTAATTTTAGATTTTTCTTTTGTTAAATACCATGCGGATAGTCGCGGGCACAGATAGTATTAGAATATTATAAAATATATAATTTATAAATATTGATTCACTCGCCAGGCGGGCAAAGCCACAAACTACACTAGTATAAAAGACTTGAGATATAAAGTGATAGGTATATAAAACAAGCAGGTGCTTGCTATACACCGCACAGCAGGGTAGTCTGAGTGAACCTTTCTTTTTTTTTTGTATGTGAGGAAATCCGGACTCGGAACGGGTTATGTGGGACCCCGAACCGGCTGTAAAGAGGCCGTCCGTATACCCACTAAAACCTCACGGTGCTCCTCCTCTACCGCCACTGGCTGAGGCCCACGGGAACTCCCGAATCTTCCGTGAAACGTCGGCGGCGGGAGCCAGCTAGGCACGTAGCGGAGTCAAGGGTGGTGGGCACCCCCGACGGCCTGCTCCTTGAACCTAGTGTTAAGACACTCCTTTCGCTAATTTAATGGCGGTTAATGCAGCATTTAGTGTTACCAGACCGGAGAAATGGAAATAACATACATACATATATACATACATAGCTTCACGCTGTATCCCGCATATAGCAGGGTAGGCAGATGGAACCAGAGAACCTAGTGTTAAGACACTCCATTCTTGAGGCATTGCGTGTTGAGTGGCGGAACTCAACGCCGCGCTTTGCCTTGTTACCAAACCCAAGAAATGAAAATACTGTATTTTACATTTCCTGGAGTGGGAATCGAACCCACAACCTGTCGCGTTTACAGCACCACGCTTGTGCCTCTGCGCCACGACAGGCGTTTTTGCAATTTTATGCCCAATATTTTACCTGGAGACCTTTTTTTCTTTTTTAGGTCCCATACTTGTACTTTGAAAAGTTAGGCAAGCCGGTGGGAATGGAGTTGCATGGATGCCTCGTACTGCTCTATACACTCTGACTACCCTGCCATCCGGGATAGAGCGGTGCACAGCTCAAATTTATTATCGATCTGACCTTTAGAAGACCCCTGACCACGCATGCGCTGAGAGCTCACAGTTCCAGCCTCGCCCGGCGCATTCTGCTCACTTCGTCCTCACAGTAAACGACTGTTTCACAGTAAAGCCTGTTTATTTGCATGTTTAACTGATTACACAGTGAAATAAGGTATTGCTTAGCTTATATGTGTGTTCGTTGAGCTGTACACAGGATATATAGACAGGTAAGCGAACAAAGCAAAGCTGGCAGGTAAGGTGGGGTCAGGTAGGTATATAGTTATTAAGATATAAATTTTCATTATAAAAAAAAAATACTGTTAAAGTAAGAACGAGTAATGTTTGGGCGGATATGCTAGATTTTTTTTTTTTTAAATTTTTTTTTTTACCTAGTAATCTTTGTTGTGATGGTTGTAGATTCATATTCGGGTGTAATTTAAATGATTCTTGTTTCCGCGCTCTGGTAAGTAACGCGGCGTTGAGTTCCGCTACGTAATGTCTCTAACTCGGACGTAAAGCGAACCTCCTTTATGTCTTTTTTTATATTAAATTGTGAATTATTTTGCGGATATAGTAATTATGTTATTTTTTTTATTTTTTACCGATTTCAAAAATAAAAAGTTCCCAATTCGACTATATTCTTTTATGTGAATATCATTCTACTGGGTATTTTATTTTTTATATGATAGCTCGTGAAAGCGGAGAGCGGAGAGTCTTGACACTAGAAACATTTATTAACTGACTTAAAAAAAGACCTGTGAGGGGACGGGGTTAGAATAAAATACCCCTCAGCCGCTGGGTAGCGTCCCGTAAGAGGCGGGTATCCCAGTAGTTTGGTGGTAGGAGGTTCGTCCTCCGTCTGGCTCGCGACCACTATCATGTCAAAGACGAACCGCCAAATATCTTAAGATGTGTTCGGTTCGATGGCATGTAAGCAAGGTTTTCCCATTTCTCACCCATCCTTTCCCCAAAATGTGGTGGTTCCGATAGCGAACTACTACATTGTCCCCCCCTTCCAACTGTATCCTCTAGGTTGGCAACTCACTACACATCTACAACATCTCTGGTGTTGTAGATGTCCATGGGTGAAGGTAACCACTTACCATAAAAAAAACAGACTAAAACTAAGACTTAAAAAAAGAGGGGGTACGGCTGTATTTTTCTTATCGATTCAGTCTGTAAAAAAAGCCGCATAACTATTTACTGGGTGAACCAATTTTGATGATTCTTTTTTAATATGATAGCTTCTGATGTGATCCCATTTAAATTAGCTAAGACATAATGAGTTCTTGAGATATTCGTAATAACGTTTTTAATCCATGGCATTGCGTTAGAAACAGCTAAACACATGGTGGTAGGGTGTAGGGTACTCCTAGAATGCGGCCAATACTCGCGCCGTCATGATAAGGTATTGGAAATCATACGCGAAGTGGCTAGTTTTGCAGCGGCGAGAGCACAAAGAAACATAACATCCGACAAACGAATAACCGAATGACCACAAAACCTACAAAGAAGCCTTTCTCTCATGATGGACACGTATGAGAAACAGTACAAAATCTCTGAGGATATTGGTATTTCGTCATCCAGACCGGACATCTTTCTATAATCGAGAAGCCTAAAACGCGTAGTACTGGTAGAACTTACAGTTCCGTGGGAACAAATATTCCTATAGATCACCATTATAAAATAAATAAGTGTTATGAACTTACCAACGAACTGACCAGAAATAGGTTTAGAGTCAATTTGTACGCGGTAGAGATAGGTGCGAGAGGTATAAGGGCAAAATCTCTTTATAATCTACTAAAAGATCTGGGCCTATCTAGAACTATTATCAGTTCATTTCTAGCACGTATTTCGAAGGCGGCATTAGTAGGATCTTTCCAAATTTGGTTAGGTAAAGAGAGGAGCACGGACAGTGGAGGTGAACGTTAATGCTATTTTAAAGGGGCTTCTTAAACCTACACTTGGGTCGTAAGTCCCAGACACTCTCTAGGCTCCTCTCTCTGCAACACGATGGGTACCCGCACGGTGGATACATGGCTTGTAAAGGAGTTTCTTCTCTGCTCTTCTATATAAATCAAATTTAATTTTTTGTTAAAATCTTGATTTATATTAATTTAATAAAAAGAATATTAGCATTCTGCGCTCCTCCTTTATGAAAACTATAATTGTGCCAAAGTTTATAGAACTGTGTTTCCCAACCTTTTTGTCCAAAACCCCACCCTAGTTTTTCTCAATATCTTATCCCCCCTATACAATTTTATAACTTTTAATATGATATAAAACGAATTATTCACTTTCTCGCTCCGGTAAGAAGGCAAAGCGCGGCGTTCAGTTCCGCCACTCAACACGCAATGCCTCAATTCGGCGGAAAGTGGGGAACAGAGTTTCTTAACACTAGGTTCACAGGTTCCCTCTGCCTACCCTGCTATGTGCGGGATAAAATGTGAAGCTAAAAAAAACTTAAAGCATAGGTTTTAGAAAGAAATCGCTAGGAAATTGTTAGCACAATAAGCATATTTTCTAAACATATAATGGAAAACTGAAATTCAAATTCAAATAATTTTAATAAACAAATTTGAGCACTTTTGAGCCTATTTTCGAATTGCCCCTTAACAATGTAATTGCCTGCCTTATTGGGCACGGGCACCATGTTGGGAAACATTGGTCTAGCAGAGTAAGCAAAAAAATATTGCTTTTCATATGAAATAGTGACACACTTAATTTTGTGACCCTAACCCTTACAAGAAAGGTTAAAGTTATGGGGTTACCTCCCCATTTCAGTTCAAATTTCATAAAAATATTTTAAATAGATTTTTTTTGTATTCCGCATAGCAGGATAGGCAAAGGGAACTAGAGAACCTAGTGTTAAGACACTACGTTCTTTTAATATTTCCGTTCCCCTCTTTCCACTGAATTGACACATCGCGTGCTAAGTGGCGGAACTCAACGCCGTACATTAGTTACTAGAGCGAGGAACTGAAAATGTTTAATATTATTCATTTTTTTTTTCCTGGAGTGGGAATCGAACCCACAACCTGTGCGACTGTAAACGCGACAGGTTGTGGGTTCGATTCCCGCTCCGGGAAATGCAAAAGTTTAGTATTTTCACGTGGGTTTTCATAACAAAGCAATGCGCGGCGTTGAGTTCCGCCACTTAACATGCAATACCTCAATTAGGCGGAAAGTAGGGAACGGAGTGTCTTAACACTAGGTTCTCAGGTTCCCTCTGCCTACCCTGCTATATGCTGGATACAGCAATGCAGCGTGAACCTAAAAAAAAGGTTTATTATCTATAAGTTATAAAGTTATGTATAGTATAGAGGGGCGTGAGAGTTTTCGAAATGCTAAAGGTAGGGCATACCATAAAAATAGTTGGGAAACACTGCACCACACTTTTGCACTCCTTCCTTTTACAAATTTTTATTAAGATGGATCAAAAATTTTGCTTCTCCAACTAAAATAATGAATATAATGCGCTTTTCATATATAAGAGTATTAATAGCATATATGATAATCCATTATTTGTGCAAAATTTCTGTTTTAAGGTGCCTAGGAATTCGCGAACTTTCTCGAATCACCTTTTCGTAGGTTTATTTTAGGTAATAATTCTCCTATATCTAGATTTTGTAAAATTTTAAATAAAAAAAGCGTTTTGGATCCTTTCGGAAGCTTTCTGGATAGATATCGTAGGAATGTCAGACAACATAAATAACTTTAATATTTTTTCTTTTTAGTTTTCTTTTCTATTCTTTGATTGTAGTTTAATAACATTTTAAGACTAATTTTGTAAAAAAGTATGTCTTGACCTTATAATTGCATGTGGTATTCACCTTAAAAGGTAATGCATTTAGCTATAAGAATAAAAACAACTATTGTAAAATTATATCCGATGTAATTACCACTGGTGAATGTAATAAATAAATAAAAAAAAAATAGACAGCTCGCTTTTCTCCTCGTAGTAGTGTACTCGGAGAGCCTAGTAACCTACCAATTTCTGCAAGTATTGCAAAATAGGGCTTTAAAAATTGCTTATAAAACCCCTTGGAGAACAAATTTATTCAAATTACATTTAGTAATTAAATATCCATTATAAATTAATTTCATCTTAAAAGTAACTAAAAAATTTATGCTAAAAATAAACTAAACAAAAATCCTATAATATCAAATATATGTAAATCTTCAACCGCAGATTTGTCATATATCGAAAGGTACAAAACCTATCGCTTGCCCCACATTATCTATTGTTTCCGCCCTGCGACGTCACACAAACCGGTGTGCAAGTGCATGACCAGTCGATCGATACGCGCAAGCTCTCTCTCGTTCCCCTCTCTGGTCCTACGGACACATGAAGGGGGAGGCAGGGCAGTCCTCGTTGCTGCTAATCAATCTGGTTGCATTACAAACTACTGATCAAGTATTTTGCACTGTGTAACAATTTTTTTCTTACTACCCCCAAGCAATTAACAATATCTACCTACAAAAAGTATTGTCTTATATATTTTATTTTCTGTGTCACATCATGTTATTTGTTCTTACGATAGCAGTAGTTAGTTGTTATAAGATATTTGTTAAGCTTGTTGCCCCAATTTAAGACATTACGTTGTGCGACAAACTCAATACCACACTCAGTTTTAACAAAATGTATTATTATTATTATTTACCGTTAAAATATATTAATTTTTTTTAAGGTTCGTTTTTTAATACACGGAGAGTGGAGTAATATTGAAAGCAGACCTGACCCTAAATTATTTTAAAGGTAAGTGAGCAATAATAAGAAAATTACTTATTATATTATTATTCTTTTTTTTTCACCTTTAACCTTTTAACTGGGCGTGGCGAAATATTCTGTCATACATAAAAGTCTACTGCAATTGAATCGGTGAGCACAGAAACAACGTAAGTCTGAATTTTCAAATTCAGCAGGGAGAAAAAAGTGTAACAAGTTAGCTTTCTAAGCTAGTTTAAATCGATTACGAATTTTTGCATTTTTTTTGTGACTTACGTTGTTTCTGCACTCACCGATTCATTATTCGGATGACGACATTTTTTATTATGGAAATTAATCGTAATATATTGAACTCATTACGTTCTAGGTTTACCTTGTTCTTATCTATTAAAAAAAATACTTATAACTATGAAAAAAAGTCCCCATTGTGAAAGCTGAACAAAAGTTTATTCCCCGGTTAACAGTTAACATCTTTATCCCACATAACGGGGTAGTCAGAGGGAACTTTTTTTTTTTTTTTTTTTTTTTATTGATAACTTAGTATTAAGACTATATTAGAATATATTGTCTATGTAAGTTTATTGTTATTTTACATAGCTTCACGCTGTATCCCGCATATAGCAGGGTAGGCAGAGGGAACCTAGTGTTAAGACACTCCGTTCCCCACTTTCCGCAGAATTGACGCAGTGCGTGCTGAGTGGCGGAACTCAACGCCGGCTCTGCCTTATTACCAAACCCGGGAAATGAAATATATTGTTATTTTCATAATTACATTCATATAGTTATTTATGTAAGCTTGCATTTAATATTTAGGTTGTACATTTTAAGTAAGCTTATTATATTAAGTAAATATTTTAATCATTGGTACACCAACCCATATCTTTTTGTATTCTGTTCTAACTTATAGTAGGGCTTGCCTGGAAGAGATCACCTGTGGTGATAAGGCCGCCTTAACACCAAAATTGTATTCTCTTCATGCTCTGTGTTTAATTACAATGAACATCTATATTTTTGTTGGTGTAATAAAGTATTAAATAAATAATAAATAAGACACTCCTTTCTCCTTTTCCTGTCTGAATTTCAGATATTGCAAATAAAAAAAAATGGCGGAACTCAACGCAGCACTTAGCCTTACCAGAGCGAGGATATGAAATGAATTTAAATGTAATATAAACGTTAACGCATGTCGTGGCGCAGAGGCACAAGCGTGCGACTGTGCACGCGACAGGTTGTTGGTTCGATTCCCACTCCAAGAAATGGAAATTCTAAATATTATTTAGTATTTTCATTTCTTGGGTCTGGTAACAAAGCAAAGCGCGGCGTTGAGTTCCGCCACAAGGCACGCAATGCCTCAATCCGGCGAAAAGTGGGGAACGGAATTGTTGAAAGTAAACGGAGTGTCTTAACACTAGGTTCTCAGGTTCCCTCTGCCTACCCTGCTACATGCGGGATACAGCGTGAAGCTAAAAAAAAATATTACAATTTGATTACTAATTTTGATTAATGTCTATTAAGAAATTTTAAAATGTTTTATGAGTTGATCTAAAAGTCCAAATTATATTTTTCGTTCAAGAATTAATCTTTATTCAATGTAAAAAATATTTGTTATGACTATGCTATTCCTTTCTTTAACGGTCAAGGTTATTGTTAATATGCTATTTCTTTCTTACCTTATGCTATTTCATTCTGTCGCGGTCAAGGTCATTGTATCATATCTATCATTCATTGCTTAAAATTATCAGCTGTCTCAATTTTATTTGTAAACGTATTTATGGGTTTATAATTCCATTATATATTTATAAGCGCAGTTGAAAATTCGATGTATCTGTAAGAAAGCCATTACATGAAAGTTAACACAAAGCTAAATTGACTTTAAATGAATATTCTTCTAGTCCATAACTTTTCTATAATTACTTTTTACATATTGCGGCTATAAATAATCTAGTAATTATTATAACAATTATTTTTGCACTACTTAATCGATATTTTTAAAATAAAAATATGAATCGTCCATAAATAATTTACTTAAATATTGTAACTTAAAATGGTAGCATTCTACACTGTGGTCCGTCGGCGTCGCCTTCCGTCTTTCCCGCCAATTTCTTTTAAATGTTGCTAATCGGTCAAATAAGTGCATAATAAATTGCACAGACAATTATAATCAATTTCCATTATAATTTTTACATGATATTTTATAATAATAAATAATTTACCAAAATTTTAATGTTGTCACCTCGTTCATTCGTTTTCTCGCTCTATCAGTTTAAGGTAATAGTTTTCAAAGTTATCATTAATAAATAGTATCTACTTTTTTAATGGATTGATTTTTATTATAACAGTATCAAATAAAAATATCCTGTAATTATTTTTAATAGTAAATAATTACTTAAAATAATTAAAAAAGTAGATACTATTTAATAGAAATAACCTACTGTATCGATTTTTAATTATCTGTGTAAGTTAGTTGTTTTTTACATGTCAAGATCAACGTGCGACTAAGTTTTGTTTATTTGCATTTTTTGTTAATTATTTGAATAACCAATGAGATCTCGTTATTTCCACATCTTGTTTTTGCTTAATTTCGGTGAAAATGCTATTGACAATCGAAGGAATATGAGTAGGTGAAAATAATAATTATCACCATATATTGTTTCAGGTATTATAAAATTAAACACATAATGCAACACATCTCAAAGCATCCTGATTTGAAATTGTGTCAAAGATATTTATTTATGTTATTATTTTATATCTACATATTTGAAATAGATTAAACATATTTGTGGTGAGTGTTAACTTTTTTATTACTGTAATTTTATTATTCTAAGAAGGACAAGACTCAATTCTACTGTTGTTTCTATGTGTACCGCATAATTTTTACTGGGGGAACAATAATAATAATATTTTTTTGTGTATTTTATTTGTAGTCGGTTTTTTTAACACCATTTTCCATAAACATGTCAGATGGGTTATTAAAAAATATAATTCAATTTTCAGCCGCCAGTACAAATTGCAAAATATAAAAATCCAATCTTAATTAACAATGGAGTATCTCGCAGCTGCATTTGATCCGACATTTGAGTCAGAGCTTCAAGCTCTGATCTCCCCGCCCCTACCGCCACCACTCCCACCACCGCCGCCACCACCACCAACCTCACCACCCAGCAACCAGTTTAATTACCAATTGGTCAACTTTTATGACTATGGATATGGACGCTATCGCTACGGGTATATGGCCCCATCACCATCACCTGACAGACGAGGAAAAGTCGTCTACGACTTCATCTGCCGCGACTTCATAAGAGGACAGTGTACAAGAAAGTTTAAATGCAAATTTGCCCACAAAACCGGCGACGCTGTCCAGATGATGAGAGTATATACTTTCTGCCATCAATATCAGAATGATGTGTGCAAATATGAGCACTGTAAATACGTACATGCGTCCGTTTTCGAAGAGATACATTTCTATAGGACTGGCTACTTACCATGGGGAGCGTTGGCGCATTTGACACCACCTCGGAAGCGACGTAAGCGTGCATTCAGGAAATGGCCTTACCGTCCCACACCACGACTGACGCCATCGCGATCGATGTCATCAACGTCGTCACTATCACAAATTTCACCGCCAGAAACGCCCGCACCACCGATGACAGTGGCGTCATTTCTTTCGCCAATGTCGTCGTCAGCCCCTATAACGGCCGCATCACCGATGACAGTGGCGTCATTTCTTTCGCCAATGTCGTCGTCAGCCCCTATAACGGCCGCATCACCGATGACAGTGGCGTCATTTCTTTCGCCAATGTCGCCGTCAGCCCCTATAACGGCCGCATCACCGATGACAATGGCGTCATTTCTATCACCAATGTCACCGTCACCATCTATAGCACCCCCATCGCCGATGACAGTGGCGTCATTTGTATCGCCAATGTCGCCGTTGCCCCCTATAACGGCCCCATCACCGCTGACAGTATCGTCATTTCTATCGCCAATGTCACCTTCACCTCCAATTACTCCACCCTCACCAATAGCTCCACTGTCACTTCAATTGTATTTGCCGTCGATGTCACCGTCGCCGTCACCGCCGCAGATGATGATACCACTAATGATGAAATACTTAAAGACACCACCAGCGTCCCCGTCTCCAGAATGGCAGATGTCATCACAGGACTCCCCGGCATCACCACCCCTGCAGTGCCCCTCCCCCTCATCTATACCACTACCAAGTAAATATATAACATATTACTTTATTATACTACACACTAGCTATATTACTACAACATATTATAATATATAGTTATTAGAGTAAGCTATAAAACATAAAATACCATTTTTTTCCATGTACGTTGGAATTTCGAGTAATCCTCTTTCAGTGTCCTACACCTCAAGGCCACTTGGCAAATTCCAGCTTTCTAATTCGATATATTGCTTATTACCAGAGTAGGAAACGAACCCACAACCTATCGCGTTTACAGTTAGACGCTGTCTCACTGGGACACGCTGGCCTCAATTATTATATATTTATTGTTTTAAAATATTTTATTTGTTTGCAGATTCCCCACAAGAACCTATTGATTGTAGAATATTTAAGGTTCCTGCGGTGCCACCTCGCCGGTAAGTTATTCATATATTAATACGAGAAGAACAAATTTTAGTAAAACTTTGGTTTGATTGCGAACGGAGGAATATTGGCATACATATAGTGTAAATGGAGAAGAATTGCAGATAACCAATATTTTTCATAAAATAAATATTACATATCAAAATATGCGTTCAAGTTACCACTTAATACATAAATGTTAGTATTGTCAGACTTACAAAAAGCTTCCATTGATATTGAAATTAGAAACTCCTTAGCATTCTATTTATTCACCGTGAAGGAGCAAAGGGAGAAACTCTGAGCAATGTCTGGGACTTTCCCAAGTGTAAGCTTAAGGGCCTCTTTAAAATGCATTACCAATAGTTTCCTCTGTTAAATTTGAAATGTTTTAAGGCAGAGGGAACCTGAGAACGTAGTGTTAAGACGCTCCGTTCTCTTTCAACAATTCTGTTCCTCACTTTCCGCCGGATTGAATTACGTGCTGAGTGGCGGAACTCAACACCGCGCTTTGCCTTGTTACCAAAATAGGAAATGAAAATATTAAATATTAATTATTATAATTATAAATATTTATTGTTTTCATTACCTGGAGTGGGAATCGAACCCACAACCTGTCGCGCTTACAGTCACATGCTTGTGCCTCTGCGCCACGACTAGCATATAATATGTTTATAATATTTCAGTAAAATGAAGATTCGTGGTGCACCCTATACACCACCAGAAGCGCAACGGCGGCGCTCTTATGAATGTAAGTAATTTTTTTTAGCTTCACGCTGTATCCCGCATATAGCAGGGTAGGCAGAGGGAACCTGAGACCCTAGTGTTAAGACACTCCATTCCTAACTTTCCGCCGAATTGAGGCATTTCATATTGAGTGGTGGAACTCAACGTCGCCCTTTATGTCTTCTTACCAAACCCAAGAAATGAAAATACCAAACTTTTCCATTTCCCGGACACCAAGGCCGCGCTGTCTTACTGCTTGTCTTAGAGCAAAGAATGTGATAATAATTTAAATATAATCATTACTCTTGGAATTCAAACCTATAACCACTCGCATTACAATCAAACTGTCCCACTGCGTAACGATGGACTATCCTCTACTTTATTAACTTCATTAACAGACATCAAAGGAGGTTTTAATTTTTTTTTAATGTTTATTCTGAACACAACGGACAAGTGGTCCGTAACTTTTCCAATATCTTCACAATATCTTCATATCGCTTAACTAAGCTTAGGAAATAAGGTATTTCTTTCCCAAAGAGAGTCCAAGTAGGTATTTTAGTTGCAGGAGGTTTTAATTTAACTGTATTAATTTTAAATTTGTACATGGATTACCGTATAACTTTTTAGTGAGTGACATCAATTTTAGTGATAATATGACAGCTAATGCTTCTGATATTATATTCAATTAAGATCTGACAAGTAGTTTTGAAGTTATTCGCATTAAATTATTTTTTTTAATACATGTTTATTGAAGTCAATTGTTGAAATTAACTATTAGAATTGAATAGAATAGACTTTATTGCACACAAGAGAAAAAACCAAAAATAAAGAGGAAGTAACAATATAAATGACTGTATGCAAAGGCGGTCTTATTGCTACAAGCAATCTCTTACAGAGAACCTTTGGTGAACATAGGATAAAACGCAATAAGGAAAAGGGGAATAACGTTAGTGCAAGAAAAAATAAATATAACTCAGTATAAGTAATTAAAAAAAAAAGAATAAATAAACTAATATAATTATAATATACTAATGTATATACAATTACATATATATCCATACATACATACATACAAAACATAACATAACATAACATACTTATTGTTTCATGTCTGTGACTTTAAGGATTATCTACAAGCTTAGGTATGTATTTAGTATGTAATGACATAAATTTATCTTCCTAGGATAGGATAAAAACTTCTCGCTGTATCCCGCACATAGCAGGGTAGGCAGAGGGAACCTGAGAACCTAGTGTTAAGACACTCCGTTCTATTAAGCTCTGTTCCTCACTTAGAATAAGCTAGGATTGATTTTGATTGTACCACACTCATAGCCAGTTAAATATGTTTCAAATATTTTAACGATAAACAAAGAATTTATTGACCAATGTAAAAAAAAAGGTTTTCAAATCGACTATATTTTTCTTAATTGTATTACCGCATAACTTTTTACTGGGTGAACCAATTTGGATGATACTTTTTTTATATGATAGCTAATGCTTCTGATGAGATCCTATTTAAATTTTATTACGATCAGACGAGTAGTTTTTGAGATATTCGTAATAATGTAAAAAATAACATTGCCTTTTTTTTTATTTGATGGCGGTTTTCTTTTTGGTTAAAATCTTAAGTATATAGACAAAAAGTTAGTGTGAAGCAGCGGTTGCAGTCTCCAAACAAATGCTACCATACGAACAAAATACAAATAGAACGTCTATTATTATTTTTACTTCAAGTACCAGGACTTCATAATTGTATAGGATGTTATGTTGTTTTCATAAATATTTATCATCCGTTTCGTTAAACAATGTAATTAAGATAAATAAAGCAAATAAACAAATTAATATTTGTTATTTAGTGCGTAAAATTATCTGAAAAGTACCAGGAAACCATATTCGATGAGAAGATTTGTACACTAATAATCAAATAGGCCTAATGAATAAATGATAAATAAAACTTGGCATCTCTTTCTTTCTAATTCAATAAGAAAGAAATCGATATACTTCATATAATAGTACTGATTAAAAATATGTATATTTTTGTCTCATTCCTTTTTTTTTTTATTTTTTTTTTTACCTTCACGCTGTATCCCGCATATAGCGGGGTAGGCAGAGGTAACCAGAAAACCTAGTGTTAAGACACTCCATTCTCTTTCAACAATTCCGTTCCCCACTTTCCGCCGAATTGAGGCATTGCGTGTTGAGTGGCGGATCTCAACGCCGCCTTGTTACCAAACCCAGGAAATGAAAAGATTAACATTTCCTGTACATGCTGGTATGTATTGTGTGATACATCTATTTGAGGCAAATATGTTAGTCTGCAGCTAAGCTTCCAACTTGTCAAGCAAAGTGAGACGATAACGATGCCAAAATGTGTGGTGTCACGATACTCACTACAAAAGTGAGCTTTTTGTTGTATAAATGTATGTAAATCTTAAATAATTAAAAAAAACTCTAAACTTTGGTTCAAACTCCCCCGTTCCTAGACTCTGCAAGTAGGTTAATGGGTACAGTGACCTATGAGATATTCATGTAGATTCAATCAATAAGATTCGATTAATGTTACATACAAAATACCAGCCTTCTTAAATATTTTTTTTTAACGTCACACTCTTGCTATTCTTTTTTTTCTGCCGTTTTTTTTTCTTATATTATTACTATATTATTAGGAATTTATTTTGTTTTAACTAAGCATGATGTATCTGCCTATAAGTCTTTGTTACACCTAGATTTAGTCCTGTGTACTGAATTTGTTGTATGTACTGATGTAAACAAACGTTGGAGGACCAATAAATAAATAAATAAATAAATAAATAAATAAATAAATAAATAAATAAATAAATAAATAAAAAAGATTTTTTCTACCACAGCGCATCAGAGCGGTCTTCCGGTTCCTGAGCGCAACCACAATAGTGATGACAGGTTAGATTTTCCTTTTTTCCATAGCAGGGTAGGCAGTAGTGCTTAGACACTCCGTTCTCAAGATAATTCCAAGTGGTAACTTCTGGAAAGAACATGAGCAATTGGATCGGTAAGTGCAGAAACAACGTAAGTCCGGATTTTCAAATTTTCCAGGAGGGAGAAAAACAACACGCATCTTGCCTTTCTAAGCTAGTTGAAGTCGATTACAATTTTTGCATTTTTTGTGACTTACGTTGTTTCTGCACTCACCGCACCGTACCTTACAGTATATCGCACCTTTAGAAGTATACTAACTTATTTAAAAAATAACAATTTTTGGGAAACATCAATATAGATTTGTACATTTAAATGTTTTGAAATGAAATGTTTTTTTTAAATTATATTTTAATTTATATTCTTTTTTAATCAAAGTCGATAAAGATCGTATTAGGTCGTTTCGTGGCAAAAAATCAACATACATACATACATACATAGCTTTACGCTGTATGCCCCATATAGCATGGTAGGCAGAGGGAACCTAGTGTTAAGAGAGAGTTAAGAGAAACTCCGTTCCCCACTTTCCGCCGAATTGAAGCATTGCGCATTGCATTTACCCAGGAAATGAAAAATTCCATTTTCTGGAGTGGGAATCTAACCCACAACCTGTCGCGTTTACAGTCACACGCTTGTGCTTCTGCGCCACAACAGGCGTTGGCAAAAAATCTAAATTATGATTTTTTTCATTAGGTCCCTATAATTCTAAAAGTGCGATATCTGTCAGTAAAGTGTACTTACTTTTTGTAATATCTAACTGATATAACTAACTGACTGTCAGTTATTTTACAAATAGGTTTCCACTTTATACCGCATAGAGAGAACCTAGTGTATAGACACTCCGTTCCTTACTTTCGACATCAAAAAAAGGAAAAGGTTCTCAATTCGTTTTTTTTTACACATAACTTTTTACTGGGTCAATTTTGATGATTCTTTTTTTGTATGATAATTAATACTTCTGATGTGGACCAATTTAAATTTATTCAAGGTCTGACGAGTAGTTTTTGAGTTATTCGTAATCATTTTACTTTTTAGTATATTTTATTTAAAGTAGATTTCCTTTTTTAGTTAAAATCTTAATTATCTTTACATGGAGATTTAAATCACAATGATTGTGAAGTTTTGCTTCAATAATATATCATATTAATTTTGTTACAGTACACAAATTGCTAATTCAGACTCACTACCGGACGGAGAGTGCGATTGTCAACCGAAAATACAAAGAAAAATGAATTAACCTACATTTTACTAATAAAGTAAGTACAATCTATATATACCGGCTTACCTGTGTCTACCGGCTTCCCTAAATATACATTTATAAAATTTTCACCCCTCTCCACTGATATTTTTTTTTAACTTCACGCTGTATCCCGCATATAGCAGGGTAGGCAGGGGGAACCAGAGAACCTAGTGTTAAGACACTCCATTTTCTTTCAACAATTCCGTTCCCGCACATTCCACCGTATTGAGGCATTGCGTGTTGATTGGCGGATCTCAACGCCGCGCTTTGCCTTGTTACCAAACCCAAGAAATGAAAACACTAAATTTTACATTTCCTGTAGTGGGAATCGAACACACAACCTGTCGCGTTTACAGTCGCACGTTTGTGCCTCTGCGCCACAACAGGCGTTCAATTAATCATTATTATATTAAAATTAATTATACTTTATAATAAATTCATTTAAATATTTCCTCAAATGGAAATCGAACCTAAAATTAACAAAAATAAATTGGTTTCAGGTCTGTGACATTCAATATAGTGACTCAATAGTGACTATGATCACAAAAATTAAACAAGTGGACACTTACTTACCAAATATTAAAGTGAAAACATAAATAAAAGTATGAGACTCCAAGAATATTACATTTTTTCAAGAAACCAGAAGAGAATAAAAATTACATTATTAATGTAATTATTATTAAAATTGTTATCAAAATTGTCTAAAACGAATAATTCAGTCGTTACTAATAACCCTCAAATGTATTAGTAATTGACTAACTTAACATACGAAACGGAAACGGAAGAGCCGCTCACTGAGTGACTGAACAGTGAAACCACTGAGTGAAAGACTGAAAGGTTAAGAAGTTTTCTCAGTAGAACTACTGAGTATGTAGATGGTAAAAGTTTGTTTATTAAGTATAGTAATATTTGAAATTGATTTGAATTTCAAGTTATTGTATTACTTAGTAAATAACTTTATAGAGTGATAAGTGGCGAAGCTAAACGCCATGCTTTGTCGAGCGAAGAAGTAAAGTTGATTTAAATCTGGTTATTCTAAGAGTGGTTTCCAAACCTACATCATCATGTAGGAAATCATGACATCTCATGTTAATATAGATTTCAATAAGTAATATATTCAATTTCAATTGAATTTTAAGTTAGTAGTTTTACTTAGTAGATAAACTTATAGTGTTAGGTCGCAGAGCTCAACGCCGCGTTTTCTCTTCCTAGAGTAGAAAAATGGAAATTATATGTAATCATTTCCCCAAGTAGTTATCTAACCTACGCGATGGCTTCTTAATATAGATTTCAATAAGTAATATTTTCAATTTCAATTGAATTTGAAGTTAGTAGTTTCACTTAGTAAGTAAGCTTATAGGGTTTTTAATGGCGGAACTGACCCCAACCCTTTTCTTATCTTAGATCGAGGAAATGATAATTATTCATATATAATTATTGGTGAATAATGGTTATCTAACTGACACTATGTCCTCTTAATATATATATCAATGAGTAAAACTTTTCAATTTAAATTGATTTTGAAGTTAGTAGTTAAATGTATTATTAATTATTTAAATTCAGATATATTTCAAGCTTTATCCCGCATGGCAGGGTAGTTGAGTGATTCTAGTGTTAAGACACACTTGTTCACCTGGTTTTGTCTGAATTTGAGATACTGCGTGTCACGCGCGTTACGGCTAACCTAACGCCGCGTCTTGACTTAGCCGGATGGGGAAATGAACATAATTTTAAGGTCATTTAGTAGTAGGATAATTATCAGTATATGAGTACTAAATGGTACTTTTCGATGTTTCTAGTATAGTTATAAATATTTGTGTAGCAGAAAGCTACATTCTTAGTAATGTTACTTATATATGTAGGTTCATACATTATTCCCATAGTTATAGTCATAGTCATAGTTATAGTCAGTAGAACGTAGTGAAAAGACACTCTGTGCTTCGCTTTATAATGATATATATATATAATGATTACGTATTTATTGTGCGTAAAGTTATATTCTACTTATTAACTGTCCATTCTCCTTCAGAATTATAATCATATATATATATATATATATATATATATATA